>JAJPUD010005544.1:59667-105821 GCA_023553655.1 Myrmecobius fasciatus | reverse complement strand
CCCCCCTCTCCTCTTCCTCCTCCTTCCCTTTCTTCCTCCCTCTTTCCTTCCTTTCTTCCTTTTCTTTCCTTCCTTTCTTTCTTCTTCCTCAAAGGAGGTTATAACAATTTTCATGGATTTATTTTTAAGATTATACTTCACCCCTCAGGGGTGGGAGATTTCAAGGACTGTTTGCATAATATAGAGGAAATTGAGACAAAGAAAACTTTACCCTATGATAGTAACCTGATCTTTTGATTCTCAAGTTCAATGATCCAATTATTCTCCATGTTGTCTCCAAGGAAGTCATTACAGTCAACTGTCTATTGTTTTTACCACCAGAGGTATAGATAATCTCCAAATCATTTATTGGGGACCTTGGAATGCATTCATCCTTAGACATTCACTTGCTCCACTGTTCTGATCCTACTGCCGTAGTCTGGGACCCAGCTGGATACTGGAAGAGAAGCAGCCATGGATAATCCACTTGTGGATAATTGCAGGATGACTATAATTGTGTTTTTATATGCAGCTCTATTCAGGGACTGCTTTTCTTCAAAAGGTCAGTTCATGAGAAGAAAACAATTTATATTTGTCAGCATGCTTAATGCTAAACAGTATGTTCCAGTGGTGCAGACTATTCTCTGAATATTTTTTAAATGTGCACTGCAAAGGTAGCCTCAAAGGGAGGGTGATTAGTGAGAGTTAAAATTTAAAATATACTCTAGTGAGTTCTAAAAGATTAAAGGAATCCTCAAAATTCTCTTGGGAAAGATTTTTATGAAGTAGAAAACAGAGTTTTAAAATTATTGAAGATCCAATTCTCCAAAAGTCTTTATTTTAGCATTAGAAATTAATGGGTGAGGAAATGGGTGAGTTAAGTGACTTGCTCAGGCTCACACAGCTAGTAAGTGTTAAGTGTTTGAGTCCTCTTGACTACAGGGTTGGTGCTCTATCCATTGTTCCATCTAGCTGCCCCCAGTATTGTGAATATATGAAAACACATTAGTTTTTAGTCAAGAAATGTTAAACACCTACTATATGTTAGGAACTGTGCTAATAAGGCACGCAGAATAAAAAGATAGACAATTGTTCACAGTCTAATTTGTCTAAATGTCCAAACTATAAATGAGACTCCGTCCTTGAAGAACTTATATTACAATAAAGAGAAACTACAAATAAGGAAATCATGGCCAGAAAAGATTGTTTCGTGGATAACAGGTGGAATCATAGGATAATCTATTTACATACCCTTTCCTGAAGCAATGATAGTGTTGAATTGATCCGAATTTTCAGAGTGAAAGTTTAAGTGTGTGTGTGTGTGTGTGTGTGTGTGTGTGTAATTCTGTGTGTGGGAGTGGGAATGGGCAGTATGTGCTGCAGCATGCAAGCTTTCAGTGAATTCAGAGTAGAGTCACTTTGCTCCTCTAAGGCATTGTCTCTGATGGTTCAATTTGGAGCAGCTGTAGCATCTTAGAAAATGATTTTCATATCTAGACATATTGCACGTATACATGGAGTTTAATACAAATGACCATGGTGTCTCCTTAAAAGATCACTTTTGAGATTGCACCATAATGTGCTTGTAGGAACGCTGCATACAGAGTTCAGAGACCTAGGTCCTAGTCCTAAGTCAATCATTTACTATCTTTTTAGAATTTAAGCTTTATGAATTCTGATACGTTGCTTGACCCATTTGTCACAGTGGAAAGAGCACTGGACCTGGCATTAAGCAAACTTGAATTCATGTTTGATCTCAGATACTAGCTATGTTATCCTGGACAAATCACTTACCTCTGCCTCAGTTTCCTCATCTGTTAAATAAATGATAATAATAGCACATACCCCCCAGGGCTTTTGTGAGAAAAAAATGAGATATTTGTAAAGTGCTTTGTAAGCCTTTAAAGCACTATTCAATGCTATTTATTGTTAGTATTATTTTAAAAGTTTAAGGAGCTCCCAGTGAGGAACTTCAATCTATCAGTGTAGATGGACACCATACCAGCTTAGCACTAGACACATCCCTGAACCACTTTGAAATTAAGTTTTGCCTGAGTCACACACTGGTTGTGTGAGTCAGAGGCAGGATTCAAGCCCAAGAGAAAACCAGACTCTTTCCATTATACCATGCTCCCCCTCTTCTGGTATGGGCACTTACTAAGTATTTGTTGATTTGATTTACTAGCCATGTGGCCAGAAACAAGTCAGTTAACCACACTGACCTTTGAGATGTATATAATAGTTAATGTAATAATAACTTCTTTGTCTGTGAGAATCACAATGAAATCATAGAAATTTGGTGACAGTCCTTAATATTATAATTTGCAAAGAAGTGACATTTTTTCTTATTATTATGATTATCTATTTTGTTCTTTTATCTTTTGTCCATACTTATCTGAGAATAGCTAACACATCTCATTCCAAAGCCTTGTATTCAGAAAAAGAGCATGTTACCATTACAGTTTAATATTTGGGGGGCATTGAAAATATTTTTAGTGAAAGATCTTTTGTTGTTATGTGCACAGTAAGATGTGATTGACAAGAAGAAAAATTCTCTATTTAGAGACATAATACCCATCAGCTGCATTAGAGGTTTTCCCCTCATGAACCCATTCAATCCAAGCCAATATTCTTGGGAGATGAGAGAGTCTTTATCTCAGGGAGGAATGAATACTAGTCTCCATCTTTGTGATCCTTCGTAGAGAGTACTTGTCTTGATATATAGTAGAGAATACTCTATGTATCAGCTGTAATCTTTATGCATGAAACAGGGAAGTTGTCTAATAATTTTAATCACTACAGCTTTAAAGATTGTGTGAATGATATATCATTCTAATATTCCATATAATTCTATTTCTGAAGCTAAACACAAGTCAAATAAAAATGCAGGATTGTTAGGGCATTATCTAGGCATGTGAAAAAATGTTGCTCACAGTTTTCAAAGCACCATTCTCTTGAATGGTGATGATAATTATCAGTTCTCAAAACTGCAGGTTCTTTGGCTTCAATACGTTTTCAAGCTAATTCATGATGCTTTTGATCTAAGATGAGTTAGTTGTAAATTATTGTGCAGAATGTAAGTATGCTGACTGGAAATTTCACCTCTCTTACAATCACCTCTCTTAAAACATTCCTCTTTCTTTTCAGTTTCTAGTTGGGAAGCTAATGCCACTGGGCTTGTGGTGTGTTTGATCATTCATGGTATCAGATACTTACTCCCAAATTTGGGACTACCGTGAAGGGTTACCCTAGGATCCTTCAGACTGAATGCTTATATGATTGGTGAGAAGATATTGGACAAAGTCAGATATACTTTGATTTGGGAATTTCTTGCAGACAACTTCCCTAGAGAAAGGAACCAAATTTAATTTTGACTACCCTGGATTCGGAAGGCAACTATCAGCAGTAGTACTACCTGAACTTCAGTTTCTTCATATAAGAATTAGAAAAACTTAAAGTTAAAAATGACTGTATAAGAGCAATTAGTTCAGTGCTCTTATTTTACAAATGAGGAAATGATGACAATTTCTGTCATATGAATGCCTGCTTTCTAAATGTTCTAGATATATAGATCAACAGGACTTCGTGTTGTAGGAACATTTGTGCTCATGGGTGAATCCCTGCTTCTGCTACTGCATGAGAGTAGACTCTTTGTTGTTCATTCATCAGTTGTATCAGCTCTTTGTGACTCTTGGTTTTTTTGCCATTTTCTTCTCAGCTTCATTTTACAGATGAGGAAACTGAGATAAATGCAGTTAAGTGACTCGTCCAGTGTCACACAGCCAGTAAGTGTCTGAGGCCAGATTTGAACTCAGGTCTTCCATAATCCAAGCCCTGTGGTCTCTCTACAGCACCTAAATGTTGCCCTTTTATTGGATGACAAACTCAGTGTGAGCCAGTATTAGGCTGTGGATACTGGAATAACCATTTTGATCTTAGGTTACATTAATAGGATATTATACTCAGAAGGGAAGTATTGTTCCTGTTGTGCTCTTTGTTAGTTAAGCCACATTTCAAGTGTTGGATTCACACCAAAGAATATTTATTATCTTTTGTTTCTATATCACCTTCATATCTCAATATATCCCTTCCCCCTCCAACTGAAAAGACTTATAACAGATATAACAAATATATATATATATAACAAATAATAAAAAGGGGGGGAGGGACCAGTCCAAAAAGTAATCACATCCATCAAGTCCAACAACATATGCTGTATTCTATTTGCATAACCTCCTACTTTTGCAAAGAAGGGAGGAACACTGCTCACCATATTTTAAAAGGAACATTAGCAAACAGATATCAAGAGGAAAGAGTAGAAAGGGTTCTGAATGTGTAGCAGAGTATTGAAGTTTGAATCTCAGAACCCTGTGGGACCTTTCTCATCTTCAGTCTCTTCATTTATAAAATAGAGGGGTTGGATTAAATCACCTTTAAGGTATGATCTAGGTATAAATATATGATCTAGTTGTTTTTAGAGTCACAAGTCTAGAAATCATGCATAAGAGATTTACATTTCTGGCCATCCTAACCTTCCCCCTTCCCTATCCCACTTTTTCTCTCTGTTTTCTTATCATGAACTCTTCTCCTCTGATTTTGATTTAACACTTCCTCATGATTTCCAGATCTATGTTACCAGCCCTGCCCCTTTAACTCCAGCTCCATCTTGCCTATATTTCTGTCTACCAGGTATCTTGACCTGAATATCAGGCTTGAACTCATAGTCTAAGTGAATTTTTGTCACTTTTACTTATTGGAAGCTTTTCCTGATTTCTGTTTCTACTGATTCTGTCTTAATCTACTAAGGCTCAAAACTTTAAAGTCATCTTTGACCCTTTCCTTTATTTCTCTCATTCTCCACACCTAATGTACAGTTGAGTTCTTTTGATCTTAGGAATGTTTTCTTCCAATTTACCTATCTTTTTCTTCTCCTATATATTCTATATGCTGTATCTCTATTAGATATCTCTACACAGTTAATGCAATATTTTAAGTCTCCCATCTTCATTGCCCCATTGTTTCCTGTATTAAGTCTAAAATCTTTCACCCAACACTTAGGAAACCTTACAATATGGGTTCCCCTTCCATTCAAAAGCAATTTCTCCTTCCTTAGATTTCTCCCATGTGTTGTCATATTGATTTTCATTTAGGTTTATTTGAATGCTTTGAAACTAAATGATATAAGGATATAAAAATTCTGTAAGTATAATTTCATTTTCACTTTATGATCCCCAAAATTGTGCTGAGTCCCAAAATATTAATTTATTTATTAAATTGTTATATATGACATTTTGTTCTTTTATTTACTTAAGTATAATATATACTAATCATGATTTAGTTTAATTCTTTTTATATGACTAAGTACATTAAAAACTCAATGAGTTGATAGGTTGTGACAGTAAGAGTAATATCAATGTTTATGAAAATATATTATATTTATCCCACAAAGGTGAATACATATTAGTTTAAAATAATGATGAAGTTTAAGGAATACATTACAATGTTTCCCATCTGTTACCCTAAACCTTGCAATCTCCAAGTTGCCATGGAAACAGACATTGATACCACATGACATTATTAATCTCTTTTCTATGGTAGTTTTTGAACTGGTAGTGATAGAGTAAGGGAGTACTGCAAATCACCAAGACTTATAAAAATACTCCCATAGGCCACTAGATTGAATGACTTTTGACTGTAGTCCTTAGATATTTTATTAGACACATCTAAGTATCTTTCTCCATTTCTTATTTTTTAGTGACTTCAGTAGGCACTTAAAATTAGTCTCACTTTTGAACCTGTCTTTGGTATATTTTCAATTACTCAAATGAGGTTATTTTTGTGATTTAAAGTCTGTTCCAAGGACATTTGTACAGCATGCCTTCCATTTGCTAATTTTCATTAAATCAGAGGATAGAACATAGTCTCAATGTTGTAAGTCAAAAATGCTGTTCAAGTAGACTTTAGGATTAATCACTGACTGGGAGATTCTCACATTACACAGGTTTTATCTTTAGGGATCCATGCTGTGCTACATGTGGACACAATTATCAGCGTAATAACTGTTTAATTGGTAGAAATTCTGTAATAAACCAGGATCTATTAAGTCCATTTATTAATATTCAGATCTTAAGAAGGCAGCTGGGATGAAATGATTTATTTATAGTCGTAGACTAGTTTGTTAAATACTAACACTTAACTATCACATGGTGCTCCTTAGTATCTGATTTCTGAGCCTTCATTTATAAATAGTGGACACAAGAATGATTTGATTTAGTTTTTAAGAAATTAAAATTCAGAATGGAGCCTAATATGAATAGGATTTTTTAAAAAGAGCATTTGAGGCAAAAAGCATTTTATTATTTATTATTTTTTGTATGAAAACATTTTCATTTTTAAGCCCTCCCTCCGCCTCCCCTTGTCAGATGCAGTCAAGCATCATGTTTATTTCAATTTAGTTTGATTAGTCAGAAATAATAGGAGGCCACTGTCTCATTGGAGTGGGTTCTGAAAAATACCCGCAGCAATTCTGTGTCCTTATTAGAGGTAAAAATGTGTTGTGTAGGAATGCAACATTTACTGCATGATATTGATCACTTCTAATATATGCTATGTCCCAGTGACTTGTCAGCTCAGCCAGCAGGATTCTTTCATCCTATCTGATAATCGGTTAGGTTATAGGGAGAAAAAACTTAACCTTTGCCTATCTCCAAGCTCTTTTTTAATTAAAAAAAAAAAAACTCCTTGAAAAACATACAGGTGTACAAAAAAGGAATCCAGGAACAAAGAAAAAAAAAGCATTATTATCAGTATTAATCTCAGACTAGAAAGGAATATGCAAACATTAGATTTGTTTCTGTTCAGAGAAACAGGACTCACTGTTAGCCCCAGATGTATGGAAGACATCATTGATGGAGTGAAAAAAAATCTCTTGACCAAATCCTAGAGAATCTGAGTTCTAAGCTCTATTCTGCTTTTGATTGTATGTCCTGGCCTGGTACCTCTCTGGGTCTCAGTTTATGTGCTCCCCATAAAGAGGGTCCGACAAGATAAATTATAATGTTTTTTCCATTGCTAATGTCAGTTATCTATTTAACAATTTCAACTGTAAGCTTTGAAGAAAAACGTTCAGAAAGTTCTCTTTGACTTTAGTTCATAAAATCATAATTTTAAATTTAGATTACAAACTAATATTCATGATGCATTAATGAAATACATTTTTTGTTTGTTTTGCCATTTATGGATAATAACTAACACTATATACCAAGAATTGTACTAAGCATTTTACAAATATCTCAAATGATCTTTATAACAACACTATGAAATAGGTACTATTATTATTATTATTATTATCCTCATTTTATAACTGAGGAAACTGAGCCCTAAAGAGATTCAGTTATTTGTCTAATATCACATAATGAATATATATCAGAGTTCGGATTTGAACTCAGATTTCCTTAACTCTGGGTCTAGCATTCTATCCATTGCCCCACCTTCCAGTTAGCACTTAAGGGGACCAGGGAGGTGGTGGATCTTAAAGCAGGGTTCTCAACCTCTTTTTGTATTATAGACCTATTTAGCAGATTGGTAAAGCCTATTGGCCCCCTTTTTAGAATAATGTACATAATATAAAATTGGCATGGAGGCAAAATATATTGAAATAGTTATCTATCTATCTATATTTTTAAAGTTAATGAATCCCAGGTTAAGGACCTCCATGATTTAAAAGAAGAGAGTTGATGGTTCTGACCTGTGTTGGTAGATGGAGTTTCCACCTCTGGGAATTTTCTATACCATTTAAATTGCAGGTCTAGAAAGAAAATTATGTGGATTTGGGAGTATTCCCAGTCTGACTGGGGCCAGAATAAGTGAATTGTAATTAGGTTCTACAGATGCATTTAGTTGTATATTAGTCTGAGAGGAAATAGTGATCTGGGAGATAAGTGTCTGAACATGTGATTATTTGAGAAGATGTGTGAACATAGGAACTTGAGATGATCATGGGGACTCTTCTATCAGAATCTGGGAGTTGTCAGGGAGACAGACAAGAGAAAATGAAACTTCGTGGCCAGCTCTGGGAAATAGGGATGGAAAAAAAAAATTAAAGAGAAAACAGGCTTAATTCAGAGGAATTGAGCTGGTTGGTTGCTGTCTGCCCAGAATCAAGAATGGTTATTTCAGGGAATTTCTCTAGGCAGACAGGCTCCAGGGATAGTTTTGTTGAAGTTCAAGGGACTTTGAGAAGTGCATTTTTGACCTGAACAGGAAGTGGAGTGGAGCTCGTATTTGGAGAGAAAAGGACCTTGCTTTTCTAATGATTATGGAATTGTCAGATCTAGCTCAGTGGGATACCAGGAATTGGAAGTGAGAGTGAACTAACAAGGTAGGACAAAATGCCCTGCAATGTCCAGATTTGTTAGGATCTGGCAGAATCAGAGGGCATAAGTCTGGGAATACCTGGAAAGACTGCATGATGCTTATTTCTGAATCAGGATAATTAAATAATATGAGACCATGTACCTGTAATTTACCTAATTTCTAATTTGTTTTCTGAGATTCCATAGTAGAAAAACCCATGCTGTGACTCTTAATTAAATCCAGCCTAACAACGTTTATTTTGTCTGCTTTGTACTACCCTGCAGTGGTCACTGTGGGAGAGTGAAGGGGTACTTCAGGAAAAGTGAAGGGGCAAAGAATTTGACATGTAGAAATTTCTATTCTTTCTAGAGTGGTTGTCCCAGAAAGTTACCCATCAGTTAATCAATCAGCAAGTATTTATTTGTCTCATGTACCAGGCATCATGATAGGTTTTAGGAATATAAATACAAAAGCAAAAACAGTCTCTCCCCTCCAGGAGTTTAAATGTGCAAGTAGAGATATGAACAAAATAGATGCAAGCTGACTTTTTCAGAGGAGAGTACTAGCAGCAGAGTTGATCAGGAAAAAACCTAATCATGAAAGTTGTGCTTGAGCCGGGTTTATAGAAAATTAAGGATTACAAAATGAGGGGCATTTCTGACATGGAGGAGAGCCAGAGCAAAAAGGAGGAAATAAGAAATGAACTGCTCTATGCAAGAAGCAGTAAGTCCAGATTGACTGGACTAAAGAATGAATGAAAGTGAGTGATTTGAGATAAGACAGTAAGCCCAGGTGGTTAAGTATCTTATAGCAGGTGCTTTTAACTTGGCGTCCATGCAAAGATATCAATCAGTCTACAAACTTGGATGGGGAAAAATTTCTCTTTATTTCAATAGCATTGGTTAACTTTGTAATTCTATATATTTTGATTTTATGCATTTAAAAATATTATTCTGAGAAGGATGTCCAGATGTTTCACTGGACTGTCCATGACATCCAAAATAGGAAATCCTTTCCTAGAGGTAATAGGAAACCACCAGAGTTTACATCAGGGAGTGACATGATCAGAAATGTGTTTCTGTAGTACATGTACACATTACAGTGACAACTGGCCTTCTGTTTGGTTGAGGTCAGCCTGGGGACCACATTTCATGATCTACTAATAGCCTTCATGTATTTAGACAACCGGATATATATGGATAGCTCAGAGAATTGATTCCTATTTTTTAAGTCATTCACTTCTTATTTTTCCTCCAAAAGCATGAATTTTCATAAATGTATCATGGTTTGTTTATTTTTTCTTTTTTTAAACTTTTAATTTTCAAAATTTAGTAAGTTAGACTGGAAATGAAGTAGTATGTAATCTTTCTGATAACAGGCAGTAGATTTTCTTATTACAAATGATAAATATTTTATCATATATAGGATATAATTTATCTTACAAAGTGACCATTTTTCTTTTCAGGGAAAGCAAAAAACTTTAGATACTTACTAGTTTGTCCCCTTTATGGCTTAATTGTAGTTGTTTATGGATTCAACTCAGAATGAATTGGAAAATTTAGTTGTAGAGAAGCTATAGCATACAGTGTAAGTAGAAAGCACTTAAGTGGTGATTTTCAGTGCATAAAGAAGTCATCATGGAAAGTGAGGGTTTGCTGTGGAAAAATTGTTTTGCTGCTTCTTTCCTTTCCCCATTATTCTTCTTCACTGAAGCTTTAGTCACACAATTGAGTTATCACTAGCTTCACTATGAAGCAGCCTGTAGGACGGAGAAAACCTGAGAGAACATAGAGAGAACTATCCTTTATACATAAATAAAGGTTGGCATCTTCTCTGAAATCTATATGATATGAAATCTAAAATCCCACCTTTAACAATGGTCCCCATTAATGCTAGTGCTATCCCTCAGAAATGATCTTTTATTGAGAATATATCTTGTTTGTACATAGCCCTTAATACTTTGTCCTACTAGATTGTTAGCTTCTTGAAGGCAGGGGCTGTTTGTGCTTTTTCTGTATCCCCAATATTTAGTACAATGCCTAGCACATAGAAGGCAAATGTCTTCAGAGTTAGCCATAGCACTGAAAAGTTAAGTGATGGACCCAGGGAAGGTTTCATAACCAATATGAGTCAGAATATATCTTGTTTGTACATAATTCTTTATAGTTTGTCTTAATACATTGTGAGCTCCTTGAGAGCAAGACTATTTGTGTCTTTTTTTTTTTGTATCTCCAATATTTAGTACAATGCCTAGCACATAGAAGGCACCTAAGAAATGCTTGCTGTCTTGAGAGTTAGCTGTAGCATTGAAAAGGTAAGTGATGAACCCAGGGAAGGTCTCACAGTCAATATGAATTGGCCAGGTAACACTCTTGAGTCTTCTGGCTCTGAAACTAGCAGTATAGCCAGTATGAAAATTACCTCTCATCTTTGAGGTGAGATGTGGACGGGGCCCAAGGCCTAGACTAGAAGATAATAGATATACTGTTAGTTTCAGATGTTGCTTTGATACATTGCTTTCCCTCTCCACCTCCCCCTTTTTATCCTTACATAGGATGGCTTTCTGAGTGGGGAAGGAACAAGAGATATTTTTGAAAGTGAAAGTGATGTGAAAACAAAGGTATCAATAAATATAAAAAAGAAAATTAAAATGTTAGGAACTTGTTTATTAGCTGAGACTAAAAGTTCATACTATCTATAGGAGTCAGTAGAATTTCTTCTCCATATCCCACACTTCATGTCTTCTCCCATGACTAATTCCCATATACCTTAGGATTTAAATAGACTTGAAATTTTAGTATGAGCCTGGATTTTGCTGAAATATTTTATTTGAATAAGCCCAGCAATGTTGTCTCTAGCTTTGTCTATATTTTGTCATTCTTGAAGGTGATTGTTTATTTCTTATGTTATTCCTTCTTGTGTCTGGTAAGGTGTTTGCACACTGGCACTGGATGAAAGTTGTTGACTCTATTGAGTGTTTACTGGGAAACCAGATGTATAGTGTTGGTTAGACAACAGAGAGAACAGAGAACATTAAACTTTGCAAGGAGAGCCAAGGGAGAGGAGAGTGATAATAAGGGGCCCAAGAGGGAGAGATGGTGAAGGAATGTTTAATGAGATAAGGGAAATAGTGAGTTGGGTGGAATAATCAAGAGATTGAAAAATTAATTAAGCTGAGGTTTTTCTTTCTCCCTACACCCAGAAGAAGTCTTCTCTTGATCAAAATCTACCTCTTCTTTTGGGAGTTAGACCTGAGTACTTAAGAAAGCATTGTTTAACTTGACCTTCAATAATCAATTTGAATTATAATAGTTTTATCTTCATTTCAAGGGACCTGATCATATTTTTTTGTGTTTGTTTCATTGAGGACTTTATCATTATAATCAAAAGGCATTAGCATCCTCAAGCCTTGGTTTTATGTCTCATCTTTGACACAAACTGTTGACCTCAGATAAATGACTGAAACTCTTGAGTCTCAATTATCTATTAAATGGCAATAATAATACCCTTAGTACTTAACTCCCAGGTTTGTTATGAGTCTTTGTTGTACTACTATATGTAAATTTCAAAGTGTTTTATAAATATTGTTTAATTCATAATCTTACAATGATCTCCCTGGATCTTGGTAATCTACAATCCATGGATTTTAAATGGTAGCTGGTAAAGAGTATTATTTTTCCCATGGTTGTGGTTGAGGAGATTAGAATGAAGAATATGATTATTTGGTAAGAAGATTTTTTTTTACTCAAAATTCTAATATATGATAATGTTAACACATAATGCTTTAGGATTTGTAGAGCATCTTACAAATATTAACTCATTTGAGGTGCCTCACAACAACCCTGGGAAGTTAGTACTGCTATGATCCCCATTTTGTAGATGAAGAAAGTTTAATAACAGTGGTTATAAAACAAATGAGTAAAAGAGGTAAACTTTCCTTATTCTAGGATCAACACTCTTTCTATTAATTATATTGTATTTGCATAGATATACCTATGTGTATCTATAGTTGTGGCTATACACAGATAAATATAAGGACATGAAAACATTTGTAATAGTAGGAGTCTTTTGATACTTACCATTTCCTAAATCCTGTATTCAGGAAGACTTGAATTCAAAATTTGGCCCAGACATTTTTCCAACTTATGATACTGTTCAAGTCATTTAACCTTTGTCTGCCTTAGTTCCCTTATCTGTAAAATCACAGTGCCTACCTTGCACTTTGTAAAGAGAAAATGAGATATTTGTGAAATACATTCCATTCTATAAAGCACTATATCTATGCTAACTGATATTAATATTGTTAGTGACTAAGATTTTGATTTTTTGTTTCATGTATTTTAAATTGAACTATAAATGAAAACTCTCAAAGCTTATAGTTTACCACTGGAAAGATAACTTATTAGTAAATATTGATTTAATATTGGAAAAAATAATCTCCAAAGTGGATATTTCAGGGTTTTGCTTTTTAAAAATTTTCTAGTGATTTATTCTTATAAAGGTTTTGATAATTCTCTTTTTTTTCAAATGGCTCATTTGCTTAATCAGAAAGTCAAAGGCAAGTTTTGAATTTAAGTCTCCCTGATGCCAGGCCAACATTATCCACTAAACCACATTCAGGTATGAGTTGTGACATGGGGTCACAAACCTCAATTTAAGAAGCTGGACATTAAACCACCTGCTACATTATTTCATCTCTCTAAAACTTTTCTGGACCAACACTGGAAAACACTAAGGCTGTATGGTCTTTCCTTGTATTAACTATAGAGATAATCCTTGAATTCAGTCATTCCATGAAATAACTTTGGGTAGCTTCTTGTGGGGTGATATCAGAAATAAAAGCTTGATAATTGTTACTTTGTTATAATTTTGCTTTTAGTATATTTTATATTGGATTATAAACTCCAGTGAGGTAGCTTTATAAAAAGGTTTTGGTATTGTAACAAAGTCAATTAGAACTGAATTGATTATCATTAACAACCAATTATTAAATACTTTCTAATAAAACATACCTTTTAGAAATTAATAAATGTAGTTGTTCCTGGATTTTATGTATTCATATTCTCTTCTTCCTCTTTCCTCTTTTTTCTATCACCATTCTTGAATTATTATTATTTTTTTCTTTAGTGGCTCAGATACTGCCCTGAAGATCTAACCTTTTGATTTAGAGGTGTTAAATAAGCTAATCGCGTGTATATAAAATCATCCTATTAGGGACCTCAAGCAAGTAACATAACAATAATATGAAAGGAATTCAATCAATTATGATGCATCCCTATTCCTTCAGGCTCTCTCTGTTATCTTCTTTCCCTATCTTTGAAATTTCATTTTGTTTTCCTTCATTTTGTTATCTAATTCTTCCCTTCTTTCCCATCTCAGTTAAGTAAAGACCCTTTATATTCTTTTCTTTCATCTTTTGTTTATTGTTTTTTTTCTTCACTTTCTTCTAAGAATTTCTTTACTTTGTTTCTGTCATTAGTTCTCTACTTCTATTTTCAGTTTTATTTTTTGTTTCCTTCTCTGTATATGTATTCATTCCTTAGTTAATCTCTTTTGTGTTCATCATGGAATTAAAGATTCTGAAATATTAAAGCTTCTGAACTTTCTTTTCTAATGAATTTATATGTTATTGTGTTTCTATTTAGTTGTCCCATTTTTCTGTTGTGCCTCACTCTTAAAAGTATCAATTCATAAGAGAAGTAGAATGGAAAGAAGCAGTCTCTAATAGTAGAACACCCCTTTTCCCATGTTCATTCTTTGTCCCATTTGCTGTATAATTTGCTCCTTAGTCTATATCCTCTAACTCTTCTGTTTGCCTCCAAGAGTGGCAATTAAATTCTCCTGAAGCAGAAAATTGTCACAGAGAAACAGTAATCTCTCAGAGAAAGCAGTATACCAATTCTCCCATGATAAAGTCCCCATCTCTTATTATAAAGGCATACGTCTGCTTGGGAGAGCTTTTCTGTGGTACCTTACTGTTGTAACTCTTCTTTTTGATGAGAGACTCTAGGAGTTACCTTCCCTTTATTGTTCAGTTGTGGATTTTTTAAAGGTACATCAAATACTTTTTTTGTTTATGCACCCAATCACACTGATACTTTGATTGACCTGTATGATGATTATAGGATTAACTCAGTGGTGTGTCACCCCTGCTTTTCCACTTGTCACTTAACTATTTCTTTATATTGCTTTCTTCTTTATTTCCAGTGTACTTTAATAAATCTCTTAATAGTTCCTGTTTTTTTTAAACTCTGGTCAGTTTTTCTCCTTGGAGAATAATTTATTTCCTTACCTATTCTTTCTTTGTTAGCTGTATTTATCTTCCTTGTGTTTCTTTTGCTTGTGGTGTTTTCAAAGTGAACATTCTGCTCATTTCTTGATTTTTGTTTTATTTTTGTAGATTCTTCAATTATTTTCATATGACATATATCTTTTTAAAAAACTGATAATTGTAATGGCTCAGGGTTGTAGAGTATGTCAAAATATATTTTTAGAATGTTTTTCTATTCCATTCTTAAGTTTTGGGAGAGTATGTATAATATTCTGGCATTATTTAAATTTCCTTTTCTTTGTGATTGAAATTTTTTCTTTTGACTTCTTGCTGAATTTTTTGCTTGTCATTGGAGTTATTAAATTTAACCACTATATCTCTTAAGAGTTGGAAGCATAGTTTTTTGTTTTTGTTTTTTTCGGTAAGCATCTATGAATTCTTTTGATTTTTTATTTATTTATCTTTTTAAAAAATTTTATTTTATTTTATTTTATTATTATTATTTGCTGTATGTATCCTGAACTCAGAATTTCATGTGTTACTTCCTAAATTATAGTATTCAGGATTAAAAAAAATTCTCAAAATTCAAAGTGAACAACAGATTCAGAATACAAATATACTGAAGTGAAGGACAAGCTAAAAAGATTACAAGCAAAAGGCAATAATGTTAAAGGAACATATGTTCTCTATAAAAGGCACTAATCTTGAAGACAGGATATAAAGAGATAACTAAAGGGTCAGAGATCTCCCAAAAAATATGACACTTGGACTTCTGTGGATTCAAGTTTTTATACTTTGTTAATTACTTATGCTATATGATATAGCTTGACCTTTGAGGGTTTTTTTTAAAAAAATGTTTTTTATTTCTCTTTTGAATGATTCTAAAACTATTTTTGTGGTTCCATATTGTCTTCAGATTTCAGAGTTCTTCATTACACCAGCCGTGGATTTACTTTCCTGCAACATATAATATTTTAATTAGAGAACTTTGTAATTTCTGCCCATGTTTTATTACTTATTTTTCCTTTCTAACAAATATACTCTCTGTTGATTTATTTATTTGCATGCTAGGTTCTTGACTGAATTTTCTTTTTTTTGAAGTATTTGATAGTTTTAACTTTTTGTCCTTACATTTCCTTGTCACTCATTTTCTGACTCATTTCCCTCTGATTGTAGACATACTTCCTCCCATTCCCCCCAATCTCTTTCTTCTCACATGACTGGGCTGAGTCAAAATCTCTTGCTCTTGCAATGGAATAGTGATGGGCAGGAGGTAGGCTATGTTTACAGATTCTACAGATTCTATGAAACAAGAGGAAAGTCCTTCTTTGAATCCCAAACACAGATACCTATGTCAGTTTTTGAGCCCTACTATGAGTTGGAAGTTTATATAGGAGAAGTGTTCAGTAAGTACTTTGAAATTTAGACTTGTTTAGTTTTAAGTCATTAGACTGTTGCCTTGTTAGGCTTCTTGTTTTATAGTCTTCAGGATTTAGCTGAACTTGTTCTTATCTCTAGAAATAATTTTTCTGTGCACCATTAAGAAGGATACACCAATTTGTTTCTAGATTTTGTTAGGTTTTATAAAGATAACTGTGAAAACAACTAGAAGTCTAGTTGGAATTTAATAAAATATGAATAGTTCACTTTGACACTCTAGATTTGAAGAGTAATACTGTTGTATCTCAGGACATAATGCTATAGTGTTTCAAGCCCCAACATTCTTATGCTGAATAACATGTCTTGAATGTGACTGTTTTGTGGAATCTGGATCAATTCATAATTTTTATGTGTAATAATATGAAAGTAAAACTAAAATGCATCCAAATTCATATTAATTATTAAGAACAATGATCCTGAAAACCAAATATATTTCTGTCTTCTTGATAGAGAGTTTGTAGGATTATGTGATCATGGATTTTATGCTCATTGGACCTCAGAGAGAATCTGGTCTAGCTCCTTTATTTTATTGATGATGAAGCTGAAGATGTTAAGTGATTTGCCCAGTGTAACACAAGTTTCAGAATAATAGTGGTCAAATATATACCACCAAATGTAATGATTTTAAAAATTCTTTATTTTAAATAAAATTTTATTTTTTGTGTATTACCAGAATTTTTTTTCAATATGCCATCTCTTTCTCCTCCTAGACCACCAGCTTATATAGCTAATATTATTTTTAAAGAGAAAGAATAAATAACCAAGAAAGAAAAGACAAAAAAAAATTAGCAAAAATCTTACATCAAAGAAACCCCCTCAAAACTCTGAAAATATATGTAATGTAATATATGTAATGCCTCCATGGAGGCAGCTAGGTGATACAGTGAATAGAAGACTGCACTTGGAGTCGGAAACATGAAATCAAATTGCATAGTGGATACTTTTTGGCTGTGTGAAAATGAGCAAGTCACTAAACCTCTTTTTACCACTGGAGAAAGAAATGGCAAGCCACAACATTATCTTTGCTAGGAAAATCCCAGAAATGGAGGTTCATAATATCATGAAGAATTGGACATGAATGAAATGACTGAACAACATACCACACTATTGTTTTCCTTCCTCTATAGAAAAGTAGTGTAGGGGTTAGTCTTCTCATATTGTCTTTTGTTTGGTATCATAAATCATTTCATTGGTCAGTTCTTGCTTAACTTTCTTTATTCAAAGGGATAATTCGAAGACTAAGGATAATATCAAGAAATTATTTATTGGTATAGAAAAACCCCTCAAGACTTTTTTTTAAATGTAGCACAGGAGTATTTCCTTTCCCTGATCAACTTTTGGAGCATGGATAGAGCATGGGGTGACTGATACAAGTCAGAGTACAATATTGTCCAACCAACTTCAGTTTTGTTCTGAATGGTTTTATTTAGGGGTACATTAAAGTAAAACTTTGAAAATCAGTGTTTTGTTGTTGTCTTTTTGCTTTTTCATTTCAGCTGTTTTCTCCTTTCTATAACTCCTTTCTTTCACTGGCATCCATTTGTTATCTTGGAAGCCCTCTCCCCAGTCTTGCATAGGAGTGACTTTATGTCTGTTACTTCTGGGAGCTGCTCCCTTAGGTTTATCTTTGTAGGAACTTTGTAGGATCAGTGATTTCTTCACTATGTTTATTCTCTTTTCCTGCCTTCTCCTAGATAGAGGAAAGGCTATTATTAGCTAATAAGACTTAATGTTTATCTATCCTGAGGATTACTTTAATGATGCTCAATCCTTTAATAATTCAAAGAAATGAACCAGAAATAAAGGAATTATTAAAGGGCTGGTACAGGTGTGAAATGTCCTGAAATAGGAATCAGGTGTGAACTCTGGCAAATCACTTAATCCAATTTGCCTCAGTTTCTTCACCCGTAAAATGAACTGGAGAAGGAAATAGCAAATTACTTCAATATCTTTGCCTAGAAAATCTGAAATGGGATCACAAAGTGTTGATCTAGAGGGAAAAGTGACTGGAAAAAAAAGACTAGTGAAGGAGATTCCTTGGTCAAGAGGTCTTATAAGACATGGATAATCCTAGTTTCCATATGACCCTGTGATTCATTCTGCTTCCCCCATCATAGATTTTAGGATTTCTCCTAAGGACAGTTGACATATATCCCAACATTTATCTAATGGCTAGCAACATCTTAGTTCTTTCATGCCCACAAAGTACTCTTTTTATGTTAACTTTGTGGGAACAATTCTGTTATCACCAGCATACTCCTGGGAATGTGATCTTTTCTGTGTACCAGTAGTGTGTGTGGTTTAGAGTGTTTTAGTACAGAAACCTCCAAAAAACTCTTTCTTCAATGAGTATTCTTTATGGTTCATGGTACTAAAATCTGTTCAAAAGTAGGTAATCAGTCAATACTTGTCAAATCATAGCAATTTTCTCCTTTTTGATGTTGTTTTGTATCATGTCTAGTCATATTTAGCTCTTCTTGAATAAATTATTTGTATTGTTTAGGCATGAAGCTTCTTAGTCTACAAACTTGCCCCCCCCCCCCTTTTTTGATTTTTTTCTTAATCCTTACATTGTTTCCAACATAATTTCACGGTATTCCCTTTATTCAGTTTTACATGGAAGTCATCAGGTATAAAGTTTTATATTTTCATTTATATATCATTTTACATACATTATTATTATATTATAAATCCCCTCCCTCTCTCTTTATATATATATATTTAGTTTGGAGAGTTTTGTCAGTTGCATCATACAACTTTCCTATGTCTTCCTCTCCTGAATCTTTAAACTACCATTATTATAATGGTGCTTATGCCTATTTTGAGCATTTTATTTAGAGATAGTAGTGTCTTGTTGCATGTGGGTGAATGAATAATCAAGTTTACTTTTATATCTTTCTGAGAAGAATCTGTTAGCTATTATTTTTTTTTCTTTTTGCTGAGGCAATTAGGGTTAAGTGACTTGCCCACGGTCACACAGCTAGGGAATGTTAAGTGTCTGAGACCAGATTTGAACTCAGGTACTCCTGACTTCAGGGCTGGTGCTCTATCCACTGCGCCACCTAGCTGCCCCTAGCTATTACTTCTTAATATTTTTTAGGTTTTGTAGGTTGTCCTTATGGATATAGTTCAACTACTCTACTAGTGTCTCAACTTAATAATTGTTGGATAAAATGGCTGAGTAAATTAATATTTTTAAATGATCTAAAATCTGCAGTGTTCCAACTACTTTCTATCTTCTTTTTTACGATGTATTTTATTTCATGAGCAGATGAGGACCACATAGGGCTAAAGAACATTTTCCATTTTTGTCTGTTTTTTACTTAGGCTTGGAGAAAAATCTGGTGATTAGTTGTTAGTGACCTGTTTGGATGGTATAAATGCCCATGTAATCAGCCTTTATGGGATGGTAAAACCTGCATTTTACTTGTATAATCTTGGAGAACCCAGTAGCTACTTGTGATTACTTTGAGTAATTGGAGTAGGAATTCGTAGAAGTCTATGAATAACAAAAGTTAAAATAATCAAAAGTGCAAAAACAATTGAATATAAAGTAAATACACAAATTCTTAGGAGATCAGATTAGCCTACAAACCTTCTGAATTGAATTTTTATCCCTGTATTTCTATTGCCTAATCCCTGTTCCTTGCTTGATTCTGAAGTTTGTTTAATAACATTGTAAGGTTAGTTGATTTCAGAGAATGACAAAGAAGAAAGTAAATGGAGAGGGAAGATGAATGAGCTTTTATATTTTTTTTGTACCAGTTTATAGTTTTTGCACATTGATTTGATTTTCTTTGAGAAAATACACACACAAACACACACACAATTAAACAAGTAGAAGATGTCTACAATATAAAATTCCCTGGAAAAAGCAAGAGATTTATGTGGTTAACAAACCAGGTTGATGTAAATTGACTTAAGAGAGGGACTTTTTGTTACCAGTCATAGTTGTTGTTTAAAAGACTTTAAATAACTCCTTCCTGTCTTGGTTTATAAATATCTGGAGAATGCTTTCTTTTTATGTGGTTGAGCAAGTGCCATGAAGTCTTGATACTTGAACATATGGAAGCTAAAGCTATTTGAGGTATTCCAAGCAGCAGTATTAACTTGTCTTTGTTGTTGTGGTGTGTGTTTTTTTTTTCTTTCTTTTTTTTTTTTTTTTTTTGCAATGGTATGTATGATATAGAGCTAGTTTTTTTTTTTTTTTTTCTAGCTTCTGACCAGTGGACTTTGTTTATGTTCCTTCCTTGGCTCTGTTGTGAAAAAGATGTTTCCTTTCTATTTGATTGATAATGAACTTTTTTTTTTTCCCAAAGGTGTTAATTTTTTTTGGTTCAATGATACTGGTTCATTAGAAACTTTAAATTATTATAGGTAGCACCATGATCTAATGACACAAATGTTTTCCTGAGCCCTGTTGCATATGAATTCTTCATATATGCTTATCTTAAGAGACAGTAGGGACAAAACTGCAAAGTGAAAGATAAGGGAGGTCTGATTGGAACTACTTCTCCTATATAGGTGTGACCTTGGGCATGACCCTGTCTGTGCATAGATTTCTTCATCTGTAAAACTGCATTTGTCATGACCTCTTTCACAAGGCTATAACGTCGCTTAACAAGAAAATGTCTTTGTGGAGTTCTGAGGTCCCTAGTAAAGGGCATTCTATAAATGCTAATTATTATTGCTTTTTCTGATATGCCTGCTCTTTTTTACCCCCCATGGTGAGGAAAAATAATAATCCCTCAGGCTAAACTTGGAAAATTATAATTTTCTTCTACAAGGTTGGGAATTCTATCTGAACATCATGAGAGACTTCAAAGGTATTGAGAGATCTGAGTTGCAAAGTTATACAACTTTGGAGTTTTTGCTTGTTTGTTTGTTTTTGCTCATGGAGCCTTCTTTACTTTCTGGGCCCTCTTCTGAAACTTAGTCTTTTCCATTGGCTGTGATACAGATTTATAGACTGCATTGCTTTGAACAGCAATTACATATATATAGTGCTGGAATCTGTAAACTTTTTATGTAACTGGGGAGTAGTAAGGTACTTCAACTTATTTTATTTTTATGTTTGTTTTTTTCCTGAGGCAATTGGGGTTAAATGGCTTGCTCAGGGTCACATAGCTAGAAAGTATTAAGCTTCTGAGGCTGGATTTGAACTCAGGTCCTCTTGACTTCAAAGCTGGTACTCTTCACTATGCCATCTAGCAACCGATAGTACTTAGAATTTTCATAAGGAGAGGAAGAATGGAGGAGGAAGGAAACACTAAACTACTAAATACCATGCACTTTGCTAAACACTTTATAAATATTATTTCATTTGATCCTCACACTAACTTTGTGAGACAGTGATATTATTATTTCTATCTTACAGTTGAGGAAACTGAGACAGGCAGTGGTTATGTAAATTGTCCAGAGTTACTGAATTAGTCAGTATCTAAGACTAGATACAAAGTCTCTCCCTGAATTCAAATCCAGAATTCTATACACTCTATCATCTAGCTATGGATGAGTTGTCATGAGTGTTACCAACTGAACCTAATCATGGTCCCTTTAAGTGGAGGATGATGATGGCGGTGTTAAATTTCAGGTACATGTGGCTTGGTAGAAAAGTATTCACTGTTTCCAGAGTCAGAGTCAAATTCTACCTTTCATGTGTTCAACATCTTAGTGGTCATGAACCAGACAATTTACCAGGACCGTAAATTTAGTGTCATCATCAGCTATAAAATAGAAGCTTGCACCATTTGACTTTTAACATCCCTTTATCCTTTCTGTCCTTCCTATGGTCGTACAAAGGAGACAATGGAGGGTAGACTCTAAAGCATAATCTTAATCCTCAAAAGTATCAGGAGTGTTGAAGTCTGAGGTTATTGGGATAGAGAAGGTGGAAACCATAAGTATAGTGGAAAAAAAAATATTAGTCAAGAGTCAGAATACCTCAGTTGGAATCACAGAACTGCTCTTTACTATCTAAATGGTTTTGCATTGGCACTTTTCCTTTCTATGGGGCTGGTAGGTAATGTGATGGACTTGGAGTCAGGAGGACCTAAATTCAAATCCAACTTTAAACACTATTACCTGTGTGATCCTGGATTAGTCACTGAACCCTGTTTGCCTCAATTTTTCTTATCTATAAAATGAGCTGGAGAAGAAAATGACAAATCACTCCAGTATCTTTGCAAAGAAAATCCCAAATGGGGTTACAGAAAGTCTGAAATGACACAGCAATTCCCTTCTAAGTTTTAGTTTCCTCAATGGAACAATAAGGAGTTGTAGACCAGATGATTACTTCAGTTTTGCCTTTAGTATCAAGGGTTTTTTTTTGTTTGTTTGTTTTGTTTTGTTTTGTTTTTTAAATACATAACACCATTTGGTTGACTTTATCATGCATTTATCATTAAGACTTCTTCCCTTTTTCCCTTCTTCAGCAAATCCCTTGAACTCATATTTCTAAGGAGACTTGCAAAACTGACCTATACATTTCTAAAAATCAAAGTAAAAGGAATTTCTTCAATGTCTGCTTTTTCTTAAGTATTTTGAGTAAGATTTTACTTTTCTTATTTTTGTTTTCCATACATGCTTCCTAATTGTGTTTTTTGAAAATAAATATTTGAACATAGTCTCTAGGCTCCCCTTCTTCCATGTTTAATAAATAACACCAATTTAAAACTCAAGAAAGAATTCGGCATTTTGTTTAACATTAAAATAAAAGGCTGACAAGTAGATGTAAGAAAATAAGGCTTCAGGGAATGAAAGAGGAAGTGCAGATGTGAAGTCATCTAATTATTGTACTGATGGATATTCCCTAACAGTTAAATAGCCTTTTTCTGAGGACATTTATTATGAAGGCTTCTCTGGTTATTCTAGCCTTACAATGATCATAAAATTTGACCATTCACAATAATAATAATTCACATTTATATAGCACTTTAGGTTTTGCAAAGTATTTTTTTTCACAATATTCTTTCAAGTTAAGTATTTATTGCTGTTTTACAAATAATGAAACTGATACTCAGAGGTTAAAACAATTGTTCATCCAAACTAGTAAGTTTTACTAAGTTACTAAATTCAAATTTAGGATTTGAATCTGAATCTCCTGATTCAAGCCCAACTTCCTTTACAGTATACTCTATTACCTTATAATTAGTACCAAAGAAGTTAATATTTTACTATATTCTGTTGCATTTCATGTGCCTTTATTTTTTTTCTGAACAAAAATGTAAGCTCCTTAGTGAAATAGACATGGAATGAAAGTTGAAATTCACCTAATCCCAGCTTTACAATTAGTTGGCAATTGCTCATTTTTTTTGAACCTCAGTTTCCACATTTATAAATTGTTTTTTTCTAATGTCCCTTTCCAGGTCTCTGTTTATTTGTTTTTCATATTTGGTACTTCTAGAAGAAAGAAACTTTGTGTTATACTTTCACATGTCCCATAATATTTAGTATGTGATGCGAACTCAGTAAATAATTATTGATTACATTAATGAATCAGTAGTGAGGTTCACAACAAATTGATTTTTCTTTTAACCATAAGGGTTGTCTTTTTAGTTTCTGACTAGACTTTGTGGTAGTCTGTAGATACTTTTTTTGTTTCTGTATTTATGGAATTACAAGATAAGCAAACTTTTAATTAACACTAGAAAGCTGCAAAGACCCTACTAATTTCCACACCTTACTCTATAATTAACAGACTGCCACTGAATTTGTTAATTTGACACTTTACATTTCCTCTCATTTGGATGAAAGGAAACTATAGCTTCACTTTCCTTTTCTTTTGTCTGGCTTTATAACTGGCCATTTTCTCAAGTTGAATGTTATTTTATACTTCCAATAGGCTTCATAGGTAGCTATGACAGTTTTGTTGGCAACATTTTATGAAGGGACTAATATTTGTAATCTGGCTTTTGACTTATTTATCATTTATTATTTCCCTAACTCTTAAATGCCTATGCATAAGAAAGTAACACTGAGCCTTTGAAATAGCTCCTTTCCTTTCAGCAGTGAATCAAGGAGTATCCTTTGGGACTGTACTTCTTTTGTTATAGGATCACAAATTGAGAGCTGGAAAGGGCCTTTGCGGTCATTGAGTGTAGCTCCCTCATTTTACAGATGATGTCCACAGAGGTTATGTACCTTGCCCCTGCTCACCTAGCTAGTAATTGTCTGAGATAAGATTTGCATTCAGATCTTCCTTACCCTAAGACCACTGTTCTATCCACTATAACATGCTATCTCTTCTTTATTCAAACTTGTTATGGTCACAGAATTCAATTAAATTATATAAACATGTAGTAAATGCCTACTAGATGCAGTGCCCTGTAAGAGGTGACCTCAAGAAGCCTGCTCAGCACGCAGGAGAAGGGCTTTTTTTTTTGGTGTAGCAGTTCAGAATGGACTACAATCTGTGGGAAGAGGAACAATTTTTTCCTCCCTAGAGGCTAGTTTTGAAGGGGAATATCATTGCTTCCAGAAGTTCCAGTATTCCCTTTGACTACTTCATACTTTTCTCAAATGAATAAAGCTGTTGAGGGAAGGCCAATGAGGTAGTGCTAACCAGCGATGGCTTTTGACACATCATCTAGTAGTAAAATCCTTATTCCTTTTTATATCAGCTGCAGGTCCATTTTCTCTGAGATGCTTAATGAATCCAGGGAGAAGAAAGAGAGAATTAGTGATCTATTTGGAAAGAATTATGGATATCATTACATTCAGAATCTTGAAAGTAGGCCATGTCTGGTATTCAACTATTATTTGAATGTATGAATTATAATATTTTTTAAATAAAAACATTACTTGTGGGAGACTACATTCAGTTTGACCTAATGCATTTTGAATCTTTTTTGCACTAGGAACTTATTTGTGACTCCACTCCCACTCCTACCCCCCATCCCTCCAGCCTTCCCGCTTTGGACCTGTTATCTCATTTATTATTCTATGTAGACCTTTATTCCACCTATGTAGATCAGCGACTCTTTTGTAACTTAAAGAATAGTAGTGGCACCTGTCAGATTGGCTAAAATGACAGGAAATGATAATGACAAATGTTGGAAGGCATGTGGGAAAAATGGGACACTGATACATTGTTGGTGGAACTGTGAACGGATCCAACATTGTACATAGCAACAATAAGACTATATGATGATCAATTCTGAAGGACATGGCTCTCTTCAACAATGAGATGTTTCAAACCAGTTCCAATTGTTTAGTGAAGAAAGCCATATACACACAGAGAGAGGGATATGAAATGTGGACCACAACATAACATTTTCATGCTCTCGATTGATGTTTGCTTGCATTGTGCTTCCTTTCTCAGATTTTTTTTTTCTTGTAGATATGATTTTTCTTGCACAACAAGTTAAGTGTGGAAATATGTATACATATATTCTATTTGTCAAGTTTAACATAATTAACATATAGTGGACTTCCTGCCATCTAGGGGAGGGGTGGGGACTAGGGGGGAAAAATTTGTAATGGAAAGCTTTGTAAAGGTCAATGTTGAAGAATTACCCATACATATGTTTTGCAAATAAAAAGCTTTAATAAAGAAAAAAAATAAATTATAATTAAAGTTAAACACATACCAGTCCACAATAGGTTGTTCAGGATAGTACTTGGGTAATAGATAATGCCAGGTTGCAAATTTACTAATACAAGCAATTTTAAAAATCCATATGCTTAAGTAGTTAATAAGAATTTATCATGTATTGTCAACTCATTTAATCTCTGACAGCTTCTGCTAAAATATGTAGATTAGTTAAAAATGGAAATAATGTTCATAGCATAAGGAGAAAGGAGCAGATATTTAATGTCAATTAAAGGCAGCTAAGTGGCTGAGTGGATAGAGTACTAGACCTGGAATCAAGAAGAACTGAGTTCAAATTTAACCTAGCTATTGCTTGCTTTATTTCAGAAGGAAATAACAAATCACTCCAGTATCTTTGCCAAAAAAACCCCATGGTCAAGTATTGTAACTACAAATTGATTAACTTGGTGTTTTACTTAATGGAATATTTTCTTCAGTTTTTGGTGCCCTATTTTAGTAGGAATATGGATAATAAAATGGAGAGTATTCAGAGGAAAGTGAACTAGAACTTTAGAATCATTTCATATGATAATTGTTTGGAGTATTTGGACATGTTTAGGCTCTAGAATTGTTGATATGGGAGTTGGGAGTTGGGAATATAATAGCCTCTTTAAGTATTTGAAAGACTGTTTCTTAGAGGAATTCTTTCGAAGTATAGAGCCTTCACTTGAAACAATGTGTAGAAATTTCCAACTATCTGATTTAAGCTTATTAAAAAGAAAAACTACCTAACAATTATATGTAATAAAAAATGGAATGGTTGCCTTAGGAGGGAGTGAGTTCCATTACCATAGTGGTCTTCAAGCAGAGATTGGGTGACCACTTGTCAGTAATGTTGTAGAGGGAATTTCTGTGTGACTAAAGGCCAGATGAGTTAGCCTCTTATGTTCTTTTCAGCTTTGATATTCCATGATTTTATGGAGACAAATCTATATATGAAGGTAATTGAAACCAGAATATGAGAGGGAAAATTGGAAGTAGATAAGAACTGAAGGACAAAGTGAGAGCAGGGAATAATTTTAGTATGAATGAGAGAACTAATGGGAAAGGTGGCTGGATTAAAAAAAAATGTGGTAGGTCACTGGAGTTTCAGGATCCTAGATGCTACTGGTCATATATGACGAACTTCACAGAACTCTGGCAGTTTCCTTCTGATGAAAAGAAATGTAGCAGGTATAAAGTTAATGGGATTTTTTCTTTTCTCATTGAATTACCACATAATTGTTGAGTTCCTGCTGTGCAAGAGAAACCACACCAGGGTATAATAAATATATTTATTTGATGGAAGATAGAAATGTTTATGCCAGATATAGAAAGGAACAAAGGGAAAAAAAAGGAAATGTTATCAGTTTTAGAGGTTTTGATTTTAACTTCTAAGATACTTTGTTAAAATATTTTTTTTTGTATCATGTTTTACCCTTCCAGTAAAAGAAAAATTAATTATTTTAAATTAGTGGCTTATAATAAATAGCTGGCAGCTCAGTGGATAGAGCACAGGGCCAGGAATCAGGAAGTTATGAGTTCAAATGCAGCTTCAGACACTTCCCAGCTGTGTGTGATCCTGATTTGCCTTAATCCACTGGAGAGGAAAATGGCAACATACTCCAGTGTCTTTGCCAAGTAGAGATGTCCATGAAGTCAAGAATTGTCACACATAAGTGAACAAGAAATAATAACAATGGTAATTATGAAGCAGCTAAGTGGTACAGTGAATAGAGTACTGGGCCCAAGTTGGGAAGCTTCATCTTCCTGAGTTCAAATCTCGTCTCCGACACTTACTAGCTATGTGATCTGTGTCAGGTTATTTAATCATGTTTGTCTCAGTTTCCTCATCTATAAAATGAACTGAAGAAGGAAACAGCAAACTACTCCAATATTTTTGCCAAGAAAACCCCAAATAGGGTCATAAAAAAATCAAATGTGACTGGAATGACTGCACAGCAACAATAATAATTGTGAAAAGAAATTCAAACAATTAACTACATTTTTGTAATAAAGTTGGAGTGGCAGAGAACAGAAGAGAGAGCAAATTGCTGGGAAGAATTTATTAGTTAACTTTTATAACAGGAAAAGCTTCCATTTCCCCCTTCTGCTTTTCTAGGCTTGATGGAGGAAATAGATGAAACATTCAGTGGTAAAGAGCCTTGTCATTACTTGACTAAGGAAATGACCTAAAAGTGAGATAATATATCACTGCTGCTTAAGGAAAGAAGTCTATTTAATAGAATCAGTTTATTCATTTCTGTGTTAAAAGAGCACACGGAGTCTGATCCTTTTAAAAATCTGCCCTTACTCTCCAGGCTATCTTGGATTTTGTCCCTTTGTATTTCTTTATCTAAACTCTTATGCCTCATCTTCTCATCTTACTTTTTTAAAACTGTCAAGACAAAAGAAAGGATACAAGTGGTGATTTTCCGGTTATAACGTTTGTAAGGGGGTTAGTGGTGGAGATTCACTGAAAATTGCCACCAGGGACCCTGCCATATAAATACAGAAAAGAGAGGAAGTTTCTGTCATAGACAGTATTGACTATACAGCAAGAGGCGACGTGTCTAGTAATGACACTGATTTACCCTGTCTGGAGTCATGTTTGCACAACTGCTTCCTATGTTTCCAGAGGGGAAATACTCTGGTGGTGTAGAAAACTCTGCCCAGCTTATTAAATCTCAGAATAGTTGCTTTTTGAGAATAAATTATTAGGAAAATTGGGACTTAGTCTAATTAAGAATTGAGGTGAACATGTTTGTGGCTGCCCTTTTTGTACTGGTAAGGAACTGGAAATTGAGTGGATGCCCATCAGTTGAAGAATAGCTGAATAAGTTATAGTATCCAAATGTTATGGAATATAATTGTTCTATAAGAAAGGAGCAGCAGAATTGGAAAAGGAGAGGATGCCCATCAATTGGGGAATGGCTGAATAAGTTGTGGTAGATGAAGGTAATGGAATATTATTGTTCTATGAAAAATGCTGAACAAACTGGACAGCTTGGACCTGGAAAGATTTACATTCTGAGTGAAACAAGCAGAACCAGTAATATATTGTACACAATTACAACAAGAATGTGCGACGATCAACTATGAAAAACTTGGTTCTTCCCAGTAGTTCCATAATCCAAAGTAATTGCAATAGATTTTTGGATAGAAAATGTCATCTACATCCAGAAAAAGATCTAAGGAAACTGAATGTAAGTCAACACATGCTATAGTCACTTTTGTTTTTTTTTTTAAATAAATCTCTACCATGGTTTTTGTCTTTTGCTCTGATTTTTCTCTCCAAACATGTATTTAAAATAAATAAACTAAAAAAAAATTCATTCACAGAATAATTTCAGAAAGGCCTGGAGAGACTTGGATAAACTGATGCTAAGTGAAGTGAGTAGAACTAAGAGAACATTGTACACAGGAACAAGAAGATTATGCAATGATTCATTCTCATGGACGTGGCTCTTTTAAACAATGAGATGATTCAGGCCAATTCCAATAGATTTGTGAGGAAGAGAGCCATCTGCATTCAGAAAGAGGACTATGGGGACTGAATGTAGATCATAACAGTATTTTCATCTTTTGTTGTTATTGCTTGCTTTTTGTTATCTCTCTCTCTCTCTCTCTCTCTCTCTCTCTCTCTCTCTCTCTCTCTCTCTCTCTCTCTCTCTCTCTCTTTTGGTGAGGAAAATTGGGGTTAAATGACTTGCCCAAGGTTACACAGCTAGGAAGTGTTAAGTGTCTGAGACCACATTTGAACTCAGATCCTCCTGATTTCAGGGCTGGTGCTCTCTCTGTCCACTGCGCCACCTAGCCGCTGCTCCCCATTTTTTTCATTTTTGATCTGATTTTTCTTGTGCAGCATAATTGTGGAAATATGTAAAGAAGAATTGTACATGTTAAACATGTACTGGATTTCTGTAATCTAGGGGAAAGGATGGGAGGAAGGGAAAGAGAAAAAATTTGGAACATGAGGTTTTCCAAGGTTTGAATGTTGAAAACTATCTTTGCATATAATTTTGAAAATAAATAGCTATTATTTTTTAAAAAAAGGTGATTTTATTGTTTGCTAATAGAAGAGATTCAAAATTATATGAGTGACTTTTTAACATTTCTTTTTAAATGCCAAGATGATTCATCATCCAAGATTTTTTTTTTTAAAGCAACTGTCAGCTATAGTGCTGTTTGAAAGAAATTGGGCCTTATCCTATTCTACTACTGACTTTTTCATTATGAACCTTTGTATCTTCTTCATGACAAAAAGGAACTGTAAATCTGAGACACCTAATTTCAGGACAAACAAGAAAGCCTCCCCCCCCCCCCCCCATGGGATTAAAAAAAAAACAAGTAGAAAAAACACTCATTGGAGCTGAAAGTTCTTTTTGTTTTTGTTTTTTAACATGACAAGATTCTCTGCCTATTGGTTTGTTTCTCAATTATATATACCTGTGTATATGTAAATACATATGTTCTATATTCTGTGTTTTTCTGCTCTTTAGCTCTGTGTGTCACTAACTTACTGTGTATTTTGAGTTTGTGTGATGATGGACAAGGAGTAGGGAGGTGGCACAGTGGTTACAGTGCCAAGCCTAGAGTCAAGAAGACCTGAGTTCAAATTTAGTTTCAGACACATCATAACTAGGTGACTCTGGGCAAGTCACTTAACCCTGTTTGCCTCAGTTTCTTCATTTGTAAAATGATCTGGAAAAGGAAATGGAAAACCATTCTAGTATCTTTGCCAAGAAAACTTCAAAAGTAGTCACTGAAAATCAGGTGGACTGAAATGATCAAACAACGACAAAAAAAAAAAAAAAACAAAAAAAACAAACCAGTGACAAATAATTAAATTACTATGAGTCTGTTTCCTCATCTGCAAAATGGAGATGATAACAGTAGTGTTGCCTCCCTTACAGTCAAGCCAACTATCATTTATTAAGTGTTTACTCAGCACTAGACACTGTGCTGAGTACTGGTGATACAAAAAGCTTAAAGTAATTGACAGTTTAATGAGTGAGACAATATGCAAGGAATCATGTACTAACAAGTTCCTCCTTATCAGACAAGTTGAGAGTAGTCTCATAGAAAAGACACTAAGCTTAAGAAAACTGGGAAAGATTTTTGTAGAAGGTAATACTTTTGCTGAGCCTCAGAGAAGTGAGGGATTATGGGAGGCAAACTTGAGGAAGGAGAACATTAGATTATTCCTGGCATATATCTGTATGTATAGTCACACATTTCAGGCCCAGATAACTAGGTAAATACTGAGGTTTTAGAGATAAATATGGGAAAATGAGGGAAAGAATGACTTGAATAATTTTCTCTAACTCTTTCTACTGTACTCATAGTCAAGAACCCCTGAAATTGCAGGAAAACAACAAATTGGAAAGTTATTGAAAAAACAAGTTTGTCCCTTATGGCCCCCACCTTGCTGGGTGTGTGTCCCTCATATATACTACTCTTTCAGGGTATTTTAGTGTAGGGATGCCATTAATTTTTTACTCCATGTATAGATTTCATCTCACTGTGTTATTTTTATTCTATTTTTAACATCACATCCTTTGTGTGAACTGCCTTGAGAGCTCGGGTGACCAAATGGTCTATTTTTTCAGGGTTATCCTATTTCTTAGTTCTATTCCTTTAGCCTGGTATGCCCAGAAATCCTTCTGGGAAGGCGATCTTTCCTCTTTTTTTCTCTCTTTTGAACTTCTCTTTGAGAGTTTTCCCAAGAAAGCAGTGTCTTTGAAATTGTGGTTTAAAATTTGATAGGAATTCCTGTGGTTTATATAAAACTACCACAGAGAGGTGGCCTGTGGCATTGAGGGTTTCAGTTCAGATAGGATTTAAGGTATTCCTACAAAGTAAAGATACCATAACTAAAAAACTATAGCAGTATATTAATTTCCTAGTGGATCTAAAGTGTTATCAGGTTCTAATCTCCCTCACTTTATGCCATTAATGCAGGCATAGAATAAATCAGAATAACTATATATAAAAACCAATTCTACTTTTGGTTTATTCAATCTTTATTACTAATTTAATAAACATATAAATTAAACATTCATTTAATAAACATAAACATATACTTATATCCTCCTGTTAGAACATAATCATTATCAGGGCAAGAGCTGCGTTTTGCTTTTTCTTTGTATCCACAGTGTTTAGCCCAGTGTCTGAGACACACTGTCAAGGTGTCACATTCATCACATAGTACGTGTTACTAAATGCTTTTTGCTGGATTGATGCAAGCAGAAGGCTGCATTAGTTACTATATGAATATCCACACATTTCAGGCACAGATTACTAGGTAAATACTGAGGTTTTAGAAATAAATAAGGAGAAAATAGAAAGCAAACTATGTCCATGAAGGCAAGTTGCATCCAACCTTCAGTTTCCTGTATAGGTATATGCCTGGTATGGACTTCCTAAGATAAATGGATATAAAATCATTAGAAAATTTCATATTTAGTTGTGTACTGTTAAAATACTTTACATCTTTTTTAAAAATAAATTTTTAGGAGTAGCATATTTCTCATATTTCATATGGATTTCCCACCTCTTGCTAACAAAAGGAATAGCTTCATGCATTTTTTCTTTGGGGCATGTTTGTTCCTTATAATTTTATGACATTCTCTTTGAATTACTTTGTGGGTTTTGTACCATCTATTTCTATTGTTGTGGTGTTTATATATTATTTTTTGACTCAACTTCTAACTGCATCAGTTCATATCTTTCTATGTATGATTCTCTATATTCATTATAGGATTGTAATATTCCATTACATTCATATACCACATTTCTTTTAGCTATTTATCAATTGAACAGCATCTATTCTCTACAGTTATTTGCTGCTACAAAAATGTGGTACTATCAATACTTTTTTATATATGAAAGCTTTCTTCTTATCAATGAAATCCTTGGGTTATGTGCCAAATAACACAGAATCTTTGTATAATTTCAAATTGTTTTCCATAATGGTTGTACTGATTTGCAGACTCACCAACAATGCACTAATATGCCTGTCTTCATGCAAGTTCTCCAACATTGACCTAATTTTCTTGTCTTTCATCAAAATAATACAGTATTTTATTTTCTTATGCTCTACCAAAATGGGATGGGGAGTGAAGGAAAGGGTTGTAATACTTTTATTATGATTTTATAGATGTACCTATTCCTCATGGAAACTCATAGTATTTTGTTTGCACCTTTCCTATGTATTCCTGGTAATATTATATTAAAGCTATTAGTAAGAACTATATTCTCTTAGTTGATTATACCCCCCATGAATGGCAAGAACTGTATATTATTTAAACTTTGTACCTCTCAGAATGTTTGTTGGCTTTCAATGAATGTTTTTTTGAATTAAATTGACTTGAATGCATCTGTACACAAGACATTTTTAAACTATCTAAGGTATAGTAAAGTTTAATTATATTAATATCTAGAGAATACTATAGCTATCCCACTGAAATTATTAGATTAATAAAAATAGCAGAAGATACCTCACATACTATAAAACATAAATTGTATTTGCTAGTGTGTAGATTTTTTTATGATATAGTCTATAGTTTTCTTGAAAGCAGACTTTTGCTATTATAAACCTATGTTTTTTAAAGCTAGTGTGACATTGGGAGAAATTGTTCCATTTGTTGTCTAAAACACTGAAATCAAATAGGCTTATTTTTGGTATCTTTTACTGATGTAATGACCTGACAGAAAATAAAGGCTGTTCTGAAGATTGTGAAATACAGTTTATATAAACTTGACTTTCAGTGCTCTTGATATTACTGCCACTGTGTACAAAGGTGATAAACTTAAATGAAAAATTATTTTCTTTTTTTTAAAAGTATAAATGTTGCTGTGTTTTTACATCTATATTTCACTTTGTGCTACCAAAGCCTTACAAACAATACTTAAATTTTAGTATGTTTGCTGGGATAATGCATCTATCTGCTCAGAGAAAAAGCGGTTTTGATTTCACTGAAGTATACAGTGGTTCTGAGATATTATGCTTCATTCCCATTCAGACCTCCCATGTTAGATTTTTTTCTGGCTAAAGAAACATTTCTCCCTTCATGGGATTGCACATAGGATATTTCATAGAAATAAAAAGAAAAGAAGTACTATTTGATCTTCATTACAATTAAGATTTAGAATCACTAGCATTTATATAATACTTTAAGTTTTGCAAAGCTCTTTACAAATGTTATTTTGTTCTCACTACCACCACTGAAGGTATGGTTGGAAGACTGTCATTATTCCCATTTTACGCATAAAGAAACTGAAGCAGAAAAAAGACTAACTGACTTGCTCAGAATTATTTGGCTATTACGTGTTTGATGCCTGATTTGAATTTGAGTCTTGAATTTGGTGCCTCCAGCACCAGTACTGTGTCTGGTAGCTGCCTCTATGATTATAATAATGTTTGGATGATTTAAAATCTGTTCCATCATCTTGATTTGATTTGATATTTGTCATTAATTCATAATTTTGATAAGTACATATTTCTAAATATTCCATGTATCATATCAAAGTCCAGCTTATTTACACATAATTAAATTAAATATTATGAACTATTTTATCATATTTTCTATAGGAAAGTTTAGAATTGTCCTGGGTAATATTGGTATTTTATTAGCTATTGAATTTCTATTGGGTATTGGCTTCAATTAAATATACATAGAGGAGGCAGTTAGGTAGCTCAGAGATAGAGCATCAGCCCTGAAGTCAGGAGGATGTGAGTTCAAATCCACCCTCAGATACTTAGTACTTCCTATCTGTGTACCCTGGGTGAGTCACTTAACCCCCATAGCTTCAGCAAAACAAATAAATAAATATACACAGAGATATAACTTGTATCATTGTTGTGTCTGAATTATATGCATTTATTTACATGGTTTTCTTTTCTTTTTCTTCCTTGTTCTGCTTTGGTGAAAAAAGCTTGGAGCTGAGGCTTTGTCTATTTTTTTAGAATTTTTGTTGGAAGTTGGATTAGAGAAGGCTTTGTGGAATAGGGAGGCTGGAAGCAACTAGGTGGTATAGTGGATAGGGCATTGGCTCTGGAGTCAGAAGGACCTGAATTTTAATTGAATCCAGTGTCAGACACTAACTATATAAAAGAGAGAAGGCAGGGGGAAGGAGGGAGGACAGAGAGAAATAGTGAGAGAGAGAGGGGTACTTCTTATAAGGAAAAGTTTATAGAGAAGGCTATGTGTTGTATTCCCACCCCCTTTCACCTTCCCTTCCATCTTGTTTAGTGTTCATTAGCACTATCAGTTGCATAAATTAAAACTGAATGAATTACAAAATTTCTGAAACAGTGACACATTAAGCCTTAAGCACTGCCTTGTGTTGTTTCCCCAGCCTCCTGAGGATAGATGGTAGGAGTATTAGATATAAGTAAAATCCTTAAAACAAACTAAACTAAAAAAATTATAGAGATTGTCTAGTTTTCTGTTTAGGACTATTCATATTGTGTTTAATTGAATATTGTTAGCAATAAATAACTGGATTAAATGCTCAGGTTCTATTTTTTTTTAGTTATGGAGAGTTTTTTGTTATGATATTTCAAAATTTTGAATAATCAAAAATTTGAATAAATTAATATTTTATTTTTAATGGACATTGCCAAATGAATTACTTTTCATTTATATTTCAGTTGTTAATTGATTAGATCTTTTTTGTTTTCATATTTAAAATTCACATGAAAGTTGATATTTTTGTGATATTTTTGAATGTGCAAAGTAGTAAATGTCCACCACCCTTGGAACTCTACCCCCAATTATAATTGTCCTTGTAGACCTACCTGGTCCAGCTCCAAAATTCCAGGATTAATACGAGGATCAAATGAGATATTTGTAAAGTGCTTGTCACTATCCGACATGTAATGTTTAATAAGAGATTATTCCATTTCTTCCCTTTTCTTCTTAAGTTATTTTAAAACTAATCTGAGATATTGGAAGGAAGGTGATCAGATGATAGACTGATTTTTTTTTTTTTTTGTCAAAAATGGGCCAGCCACTGAATACCCTTAGCTTGTTTTCATATCATAGCAATTGGTCCTTCTACTTGAGTGTAGGTGAAGAGAAAGCTTATAAAATATACTGACTAAGATCTTTATTTTGTTATTAGGTCATAGTAGAATGGATTTAGAGCTGGAATGGGCCAAAGAGATCACCTATTGAACATGATTTGCTTATGGTCTCACAAACAGGGTTTGGAGCAAATTCAGCCCTTCAGACCTCAAATTGATTACAATTTCTGCTATATTAAAACTGACGATGTTATTGCAATATAACTTTGGCTAAAGAGAAGTAAAATAATAGTGTGTGATTAGACCTGTGGCCTTAGACTTGAGACCCAGATTTTAGTCTCAGGTTTGCCACTTATTTTTAGTTTGACATCATGCAAACTAGATAATGTCTTCCCATTTCGATTTCCTCACTTACCAAAAGCAAGATACTATTAGTTAATGATTTATAGAGTTATCTGCCAAACACTTTAATTTTGGGGAACAAAAGCTCATATGTAAAAATACATTGAGTGTTATTTTCCCCTAAAATTGTACAGATTGTCTCCTTGTGAATTCTTGTGAATGCTATTCTTTATTGTTGAGTTGTTCAGTCATCTGCAACTCTTCATGACACCATTCCTGTGGAGTGGTTTGTCATTTTATACTCCAGCTTATTTTATAGATGTGAAAATTGATGCAAGTAGGGTCAAGCGACTCTCCCCAGATTACACAGAAAGAAGTGTCTGAGGCTAGATTTTAAATCAGAAAAATGAGTCTTTCTTATTCCAGGTCTGGGATGCTATCCACTGTACCAACTAACTGTATCCTCATTCTAGTGAATAAGAAACTGAAATTTTCAATGTTGCTACTTTCAGAGCAAGTAATTGTTGACAACACTCTTAAATATGTGAGTTCCATGGCTTTAAGTGGATTGCCTACATCTTTTTTTTTTTTTTTCTTGGTTCTTGGTTTTCTTGATTGAAAATTTGTGACTGTTGCAGGCTAAAGTTGACATTATTTAGATTTTTTAAAGCAGAAAGATACCAATAATACTGTCTTATTGCAAGTTATACTCAGAATAGTTCTGAAGAGTTACACTATTGGAGAACTGTATAATTGGAATAGCTGCAAAATAAGAATGAACAGTTATGCTTGATGCATTTATTACAAGCTAGCCTATCCAGAAGTACAATAAAGGTTTGTGTAAAGGTCAGAGGAATCAATAATACAAACTAAATCATTTGACAGCTCAAAAATAAAGCATTATTTGAATGTAATCCCCATTGTTAAAAATGAAAAGTTAAAGTTTCGAGAAGCAGTCTTCTCTAAATGGCACAGTTCTCAACATGCAGTGAGAATCTGCTTCTTGAGGGGAAAAAGCTTTAATTCTTAACAATATCATATTTGCATTGTACTTTGGTTCACACAGATATTGTGGAAAGATATCTGGAGAGAGATTTTTTTATTCTCTTTTTGGTGAGGTAATTGGGGTTAAGTGACTTGTGTAGGGTCACATAGTTAAAGTGTTAATTGTCTGAAGCTGGTTTGAACTCAGGTCATCCTTATTTCAGAGCCAGTGTTCTATTCACTGCACCATCTAGCTGCCCTTGGGGAAAGATATCTGGGAAAGTTGCTTTGGTCCAGGAAGTCACAGGGAGGGAAAGTGGCCTGTGTTTTCTCCAGGAATGGTAGTGATGATTTTTGCTATTCTTAGAAGTACAAAGTGACAGGGCATGAAGGTGGCCAGAGACTCCCCAGTATCTGGGTTGGTTGAGTAATGTAAAAATCCCACCAGTCATGAATATGTTACCAGGGCAGTATCTAAAGTTCCAGGTTGGAAGGTAAGATTGGGATGAGGAGGAGTAACTGGACAGCAGGGTATTAAGTCTGGGGTGATCTTGGCTATATCATGATATTCCATTTTGATTGTTTCATTGTTTTTTTTATTTCCATTACACACATTATTATAGTCAACATTTTTTTTTGCCTTTTTCTATTTCACTTTGCATCAGTTCTGATTTTCCTATGCTTCTTTGTACTGTTTTCAACTTGTTTATAGCTTATGACAATATTCTTTTGTATTAACATTATAACACAATATTCATTTGCATTATTACTACATAAATTAATCAATCTAATCATTACTCAATAAATAGCCTTGTTTCCAATTCTTTATGAAAACAAAAAAATAAATATTTATATTTTATAAAATATTTTGGTGTGTATGGGATGTTTCTTTTTGTTATTGGCAGTAGTATCTCTGGGTCAAAAGGTAATCATTTCTTTACAGAGTTCCAATTAGTTTCCAAAATGGTTAAACCAATTGATAGTACCACCATCAGTTTGTTAGTATAGCCCTGTTTTTTTAAGCAAGAAGCTCCATAGTTTTAATGTCAGGATTACATGGGCTATGTGGCTCCAGCTAGTAGTAGAAATTATCATAATTTCAGGAGAATAACTATTCTGGGCGACTCAAAGAGAATTGATGGATAGATATAAGTACTAACACTGATTGTTGAATGAAAAGTGACATAGAAGATGTAATTTAGTATATGTATGCTCAGAAAAGGAAGTGACCAGTCACTTTATGAAAGTGAGGACATGTGTACAGCTGAATTAATATGCCTGAACTCTAAAATGAAATAAAGAAAAACTTTCCAGCATGTTGTGAAAGTTCTCTTACAATAATTATAGAACCTGGCATCTTTCCATCTCCTTCTCCTTCTCTTCCCAGCCCCCTTTCCCCTTTTCTTCTTTTTTTCTGTCTGTCTTCATCTCTCTCTCCCTCCCTCCTCTTTTCTTCTCTCTTCTCTTCCCTCTCCCTCTCTCTTGTTCTCCCATATACAACACATTAATTTGCAAATTGCTTTACATATATTATCTCATTTGAGCCTCACAACCTTATGAGGTAAGTGTTATTATATATATACATATATATGTATAGCATTATTTTTGCTTTATAGATGAGGGAGATTTGTTTGAAGACATGTGTGCGCAAGAAGTACATAAAATGAGAACATATAGCAAGGGTGGAATCTGTACCAGTGGAGGAAATATCTGTACTGTTAGATGACAGATTAACTGAAGATTCAGCTCAAAATATCTGGGTTCAAATTCCATTTCTTGTTGCTTCTGTGGCCTTTGGCAAGTAACTTCATCTTACTATACTTTATTTGTCTGATCTTTAAAATGAGGTGTAGTTTACTGAATGATGTTTAAGACAGGTAGGTAGCATAGTGGATAGAGCGGATAGAGTGGAGTCAAAAAAGATCTGAGTCAAATATGTTTCAGATACTTACTATTAAACTTGAGCAAATAACTTTCCTTTTGACTGCCATCCCTGTCTTTCTAAAAACGTTTTTTTTTTTTTTTTTTTACTTTTTTTGCTGAGGCAATTGGGGTTAAGTGACTTGCCCAAGGTCACACAACTAGGACATGTTAAGTGTCTGAGGTCAGATTTGAACTCAGGTCTTCCTGACTTCAGGGCTGGTGCTCTATCCACTGTGCCACCTAGCTGCTCTAAAAAGGGTTTTGTATTTATGGTTAGAGTATTCTTTATTATGCTTATAGGAACATGAGGGAAATATATTAATTTATTTCTTTTTCTGGGAAACTCATAAGGACTTATTCCTTGTTTAAGTGACAGATTTATTTGTGGGAGTTTATGGAATGTGGATATATCACACATACAGATCATCTACAAACAGACTAAACTCCTCATCAGGTACTGATCTAGCCTGATAAAGTACACTCTGTAAAGTAAGAATACAATCATAGAATGTATCTTAACCATTTGTTGTTCAAAATTAAAATCAATATTTCTTGCATACAAATAAACTTCTGAGAATAATCAATGCAATTATCATAGCCAGCATTTATTTAACACTTTTAATTGTAAAGCCTTTTTACATTTTATCCTCACAGCAATTCTGTGAAGATTGTTGCTTTTTTTTATTCCCATTTTACAGATGAGGAATTTGAGGCTAAATGATTAATCATCCCTATCTGATATTCTGTCGACTATCATAATTGTAATTTGAAAAGCTGACAAATTTTGAAGAAGCTTTGGTACTGATTCAATATAATTTTTAAATGCTCACTATACACATGCACACGTGTGTTGTTAAAAATTATATGTGAATATTTTATCTTATAAAAGACAGTATAAGACTGAGATAAAAGATTTAAAATTTTTTTGGAGCAAGTGAATTTGGTGATTGAATACACCATATTGCTTCATTTTAAGCATTAATTCTAATTTTTACAAGAATACTCTTACAAGAAAGGTAAGCTCATCAAAACTGTGAAATTTAGGGCCATTTTGTTTTTCTAGCATTCTGACAAAATTTCAAAATAAGCTCTTAGAATTTTATGCAGAATAGTATAAAATGAAATTAGATTTGTTGAAAAAAATTTCCAAAAACCTCTCTGCCTCTCTCCTTCACCAGGCTGTAGTAAGAACTAAAAAGTGTCTCAAAAGTTAATGCTGTATATTTACTTGTACTACCTAGCCACCTCACCTTTAAGTAATATTTATGATAAAGGTGTGGTAAGGTAAAATATGATATTTGCTGTTACTTTGTGATTGTTCTACTGGAATTTTGGAATTGAAATCCCTTTCCCCCATTTTCTTTGAATTTTTACCCTAGGCAGTAAAGATTATTGCTTCTGCATGGGACTTTCATCTAATCTGAAGTATATGTTTTAAAGTTTTTCAATGATGAAGTTAAATTCTTATGATTAAACAGTATCAGACTTTAAATTTCTTTGAGGACTAAAATAGTAACAAGTGAATATGAAAGAGGAGAACTACTGTTTATATTATCTCAATATTTTTAAAACCCATGATTTTACTAGTGAATGTACCTGCAAAAGTCATGGAATTCTTGACACTTTATAATTTGCTTTTGATTAAAGAAATGATTGATTGAATGAATGAAGGAATAAACAAACAAATAAATCTATCAGCTAGCAGCCAACTGGTGTGGGAACAATTAGAAGGATTTTTGGAGTGATATGTAAGATCAATGATCTGAGTAAATATTATAAAGCAAGTTTATTTTGGTGAGTTACATAGGACTTAACTGTATGTTAATCACATATCTTAAGCACTAGAGGTGTGGAGACAATTTTTTTTTAAAGAGCACTAAATGCATATTTTATTTTGGTTTTATTTGGGAGCTTTTCTTTTTTATTCTGAACTTTTTTTTTCTTTTAATAAAGCTTTTTATTTACAAAACATATGAGTGATTTTTCTACATTGACCTTTGCAAAAGCTTTTCCCCTCTTTCCCCCACCCCCACCCCTAGATGACAGGTAATCTAATACATGCTAAATAGGATAAATTATATGACAAATACAATACATGTATACATATCTATACAGTTATCTTACTGCACAAGAAACATCAGATCTAGAAAGAGAAGAAGAAAAAAACCACCTAAGAAGGAAAACAAAATGCATGGAAATATTCATAGAAAGCATTAAAATGTTGTGTTGTGGTTCACACTCAGTTCCCATAGGCCTTTCTCTGGATGTATATGACTATCTTCATTGCTGAACAATTGGAACTGATTTGAATCACATCATTGTTGAAGAGAACCATGTTAATCAAAATTGATCATCATATAGTCTTTTTGCTGTGTATAATGTTCTCCTGGTTCTGCTGATTTCACTCAGCATCAGTTCATGCAAGTCTCTCCAGGCCTCTCTGAAGTCCTCCTGTTGGTCGTTTCTTACAGAACAATAATATTTCATAACATTCATATACCATAATTTATTCAGCCATCCTCCAATTGATGGACATCCTTTCAATTTCCAGTTTCTTGCCACTACAAAAAGGGCTGCCACAAACATTTTTGCACATGTGGGTCCCTTTCCCTCCTTTAAAATCTCTTTGGGATATAGGCCCAGTAGAGACACTGCTGGATCAAATGGTATGCACAGTTTGATAACTTTTTGAGCATAGTTCCAAATTGCTCATGGAGACAAAATTTGAAGCAGTTTCTACCCTCAAAGAGTTTACATGGTAGCTTGAGGGAATGTTAAGGTTTAGTTCAGGTCTTTAAGGATGGCATGGTCTAGGATGTATTTGAAGACTTAAAAGTCACCAATAGAATAAGAATGGTTGAAGATTTTAGAGAGAGGAGGAATGACTAACGCTGTGGATTGAGGTCAAGCGAATATAATAAAAATGACAATACTACCCAAACTAATTTGCTTATTTAGTGCCAAACCAGTCAAACTCCCAAGAAATTATTTTACAGATCTAGAAGAAATAGTAGCAAAGTTCATCTGGAAGAACAAAAGGTCAAGAATTTCAAGGGAATTTAATGAAAAAAATGCTGGTGAAGGTGGCCTTGCTGTATCAGATCTAAAACTATATTATAAAGCAGCGGTCATCAAAACCATTTGGTACTGGCTAAGAAATAGAGTAGTCCATCAGTGGAATAGGATAGGATCACTGGACAAACTAGGCAATAACTATAGCAATCTAGTGTTTGATAAACCCAAAGACCCCAGCTTTTGGGATAAGAACTCACTATTTACAAAAACTGTTGGGAAAATTGGAAACTAGGATGGAAGAAATTAGGGCTTGACCCCACACCTAACATCACATACCAAGATAAGATCTAAATGGGTTCATCATTTAGACATAAAGAGTGATATTATAAGCAAACTAGAGGGACATAGGATAGTTTACCTCTTAGACTTGGAACTCTTAATTGAACACCAGATAATTTTGATTATATTAAGTTAAAAAGTTTTTGTACAAACAAAACTAATGAAGACAAGATTAGGAGGGAAGCAATAAGTTGGGAAATCATCTTTACATTTAAAGGGTTCTAATAAAAGCCTCATTTCTAAAATATATAGAGAATTAACTCATATTTATAAGAATTCAAGCCACTCTCTAATCGATAAATGATCAAAGGATATGAACAATTTTCAGATGATGAAATTGAAACTATTTCTATTCATATGAAAAGGTGCTCCAAATCACTATTGATCTGAGAAATGCAAATTAAGACAACTCTGAAATACCATTGCACAGTCAGATTGGCTGAGATGACAGGAAAAGATAATGATGAATGTTGGGAGGGGATCTATGAAAACTGGGACACTGATGCATTGTTGGTGGAACTGTGAATAGATCCAATCATTCTGGAGAGAAATTTGGAACTATGCTCAAAGAGTTATCCAATTTTGCATACCCTCTGACCCAGTAGTGTTTATATTGGTCCTATATCCCAAAGAGATCATAAAGGAAGGAAAGGGACCCACATATGCAAAAATGTTTGTGGCAGCCCTTTTTGTAGTGGCTAGAAACTGGAAAATGAATGTATGCCCATCAGTTGGAGAATGGTTGAATAAACTATGGTATATGAATGTTATGGAATATTATTGCTCTATAAGAAACAACCAGCAGGATTTCAGAGAGGCATGGAGAGACTTGCATGAACTGATGCTAAGTGAAGTGAGCAGAATCAGGAAATCATTATACACAAAACAAGACGATACGATGCTCACTTCTGAAGGACATGGTTCTCTTCAACAATAAGATGTTTCAAACCAGTTCCAGTTGTTCAGTGATGAAGAAAGCCATCTACACCCAGGGAGAGGCCTGTGGGATCTGAGTGTGGACGACAACACAGCATTTTCACGCTCTCTATTGATGTTTGCTTGCATTATGTTTTCCTTCTCAGGTTGTTTTTTTTTCCTCTTGTAGATACGATTTTTCTTGCAATAATGTATAAATATGCATACACATTCGATTTGTCAAGTATTTTAACATAATTAACATGTATTAGATTTCCTGCCATCTAAGAGAGGGGGTGGGGGGAAGGAGGGAAAAATTTGTAACAAAGCTTTGCAATGGTCAATATTGAAAAATTACCTATGCATATGTTCTGCAAATAAAAAGCTGTGGATTGAATAAGGCTGAAGGTGGTGGGATGAAGAATTTATGTAAAAGGGTTTGTGTTAGCAAGGGAAAAGGACACATTATTGTTAGAAACTGGAAAGGATGATAAAGTGGAACATAGCCCTGGGTTTTGAGATAAAGATAAGGAGAAGGAAGAATGGAAGAGAAGAAGGAAGTTAAAGTAGAATGTGCAGTCTCAGTTTTTTCAGTAAAGTAGAAGGAAAAGTCTTTAACTAAAATAAAGATGAGAAGAAGAGGTATAGGGGGCCTGAGAAAAATCCTTTTTATAAAATTTTATAAAATTATTTTTATTTTTTTTTAATGAAATAGGGAGTCAATTAGGGAAGAATAGAAAATTTGGAATTACTGTGAGATGAGTCCAAAGAACAGCAGCCTTGACAATTATTCCCATCATGTACTTTTGGGGATATATGTTCATACAGAAGAGGTAGCAATGATATTCCATGTATAGGCTGTATAATTCATCATCTACTTTGGTGAGACAGGGCCTCTTATGGAGAAAATTTTGGAGAGGAGTTAAATCAAACTTTAGAAGCTTTTGGAAACTCATATCATTATCAGTTACTCCAGTGAGTGAAAAGTTTTTATGAAAAACTTACATGAAAAATTTTTTTTAGATAGAGCCACTTTGGTCTTTTGGCTATAAATTCAGTTTACTTTTTAGGAGTTAAGGCTTACCAAATACATGAATCAGTTAATTGGTGTGCTCTTTTAATAATATGTATTTTGATACTTTCAAATTTTCATAAACATACAGTTCTGTGGAAAGTTTAAAATTTGCCATGATAATAGGGAAATATGTTATTTGGAAACTAGGCTTATAGAATTATTTTTCATTTTCATTATTTTTGGAAGTGTTTCATTAATGACTGAAGTTTTTAATAACTTTTTAATGATGTGAATTTCATTGGAATCTTCAGATTAGACTTGTGTAAATGAATGTCTTGATATTGGACGTTAAATTTTCTCACATCATCAGTGTCTGAATTGGTCTGGTCAGGAAAACATATAACTAATAATTGTAATGTACTGCCCTTGACCATGAATATTTATTTTAAAAACTCAGAACTTTTGAGTACTTAGTCACTATATATTAAACTCTAGGGAAGATATGTGGCAAAGTGGATAGAACACTGGGCTTGAAATCAGGAAGACTCATATTCAAATCTGGCCTCAGATATTTAATAGCTGTGTGGCCCCAGGCAAGTTACCTCCATTTGTCTTAGTTTCCTCATCTGTAAAATGAGCTGGAGAATGAATTGGCAAACTACTCCAGAATCTTTACTAAGAAATCCCCAAATGTAGTCATGAAGAGTTGGACATGATTCTACAACAAAACCAAATTAAGTACAAGGCATTTTTACAGTTGCTTGATGCAAAGATGAAAAACATGAACCCTACATTTATCAAGCTTCCAGCCAAATAAGGGTATAAGATATATGCAGAAATAATTACATTTCAAATCAAAGTGTAATAAATTACAAGAAGGGGAAAATATAAAGGAATGACAAATTGGAGAGAAAAGAATGACCTCTTCTTAAGGTTATTAGGAAAAGTATCATGGAGAGTCATAGCAAGAGTCTAATCTATTTGTATTTTCACATCTGAGAAAGGAATAGAAACCTCAGGACTGAGAATAATTCATGATTATTATTATTCCATGCCTTTTAAATTATGAGTTTCTAGAATAAAGGAATCTCATTTCCTGTGCTGTTTTTTTTAATCACTTGGCAAAGTATTAAATGTTACTGATTATTATTTGATGAGAAACAGGATTGGTGGTAGCTCAACCCTTATAGTTATTGAAGACTTTTTGTAATTAAAGTTTAAGATGAGATTTTTGATCTTTATAAGCTGTTAGAGATTTGTAGTATGCTTGTGCCTATATCCAAATATTTTAAAAAGAGTAAATAGTTTCTTACATTGTTATATTATGCTATTTTTCCATGGTAGATTAAACTGGTACTCTCTCTTAGTTTGAATGTATATTCCTTTTTAAAAATTAAAATGATTTGAAAGCAAAAGCATTGGAATTTTATTTAAAAGAAACTTTGCTATATTCTTGGTGATAATTTAAATTGGAGAATCACTGGAAAACGATTTTCTTCTCTATACATGAAATTTCATTTACACAAAGTCTTGCTATGAATAGAGGTAGTACATTGTATTCATCTCTTCAGAGATTAAAAAATGCAGTTATTGGTCTTTTCACAGAAATGAGCCATTGCCAAATATGTCTAAAAATACCATAAAGATTTATCCAGTTGTTGTTGGGGCGGAGCCAAGATGGCGAACTGCGGACAGCTTTCTCTGTGAACTCCTTTGGGACCTTCCCTCAAACCCAGACAAAGTGAGCCTTGGAACTGGTTTGTGAGTGAAGGCTCCACCAAACATTTGGACTACAACGCACTTCTATCAAAAATCTACCTGGAAAGAACTCCGGAGAAGGTTAGCCTCAGGGGAAATCGGCTGCTGGTCACGATCAGACTCCAGCCGGGGCAGAAGTCAGGGCTGCGATAGAGGGCCGGATTTAAGGCACCCAGGAAGCCCCTGGGAGACGCCTGGGCCACTTTGCTCTGCT
>JAJPUD010005544.1:22348-49667 GCA_023553655.1 Myrmecobius fasciatus | reverse complement strand
AGATACAAAGAGAAATTCCATTCAAAATTACTATCAATAGTATAAAATATTTGGGAATATATCTGCCAAGGGAAAGTCAGGATCTATATGAGCAAAACTACAAAATACTCTCCACAGAAATAAAGGCAGATCTAAACAATTGGAAAAATATCAAGTGCTCTTGGATAGGTCGAGTGAATATAATAAAGATGACAATACTACCTAAACTAATCTATTTATTTAGTGCTATACCAATCAAACTCCCAAGAGATTATTTTACTGACCTAGAAAAAATAACAACAAAATTCATCTGGAAAAACAAAAGGTCAAGAATTTCAAGGCAATTAATGGGAAAAAAAAAAGCAAATGAGGGTGGCCTAGCTGTATCAGATCTAAAACTATATTATAAATCAGTGGTCATCAAAACCATTTGGTACTGGCTAAGAAACAGAGTAGTGGATCAGTGGAATAGGTTAGGTTCACAGGACAAAATAGTCAATGACAATAGTAATCTAGTGTTTGATAAACCCAAAGACCTCAGCTTTTGGGATAAAAACTGACAAAAACTGCTGGGAAAATTGGAAACTAGTATGGAAGAAACTAGGCATTGACCCATACCTAATACCGTATACCAAGATAAGGTTGAAATGGATTCATGATCTAGACATAAAGAATGATATTATAAACAAATTAGAACAATGTAGGATGGTTTACCTCTCAGACCTGTGGAGGGGGAAGGAATTTGTGACCAAAGAAGAACTAGAGAGCATCATTAATCACAAAATAGATAATTTTGACTATATCAAATTAAAAAGTTTTTGTACAAACAAAATGAATGCAGACAAGATTAGAAGGGAAGCAATAAACAGGGAAAACATTTTTACATTCAAAGATTCTGATAAAGGCCTCATTTCTAAAATATATCAAGAATTGACTCAAATATATAAGAATTCTAGCCATTCTCCAATTGATAAATGGTCAAAAGATATTAACAGACAATTTTCAGATGAAGAAATTGAAACTATTGCTAGGCACATGAAAAGATGCTCCAAATCACTATTGATCAGAGAAATGCAACTCTGAGATACCAGTACATACCTGTCAGATTGGCTAAGATGGCAGGAAAAGATAATGATGAATGTTGGAGGGGATGTGGGAAAACTGGGACACTGATACATTGTTGGTGGAACTGCGAATGGATCCAACCATTCTGGAGAGCAATCTGGAACTATGCACAAAAAGTTATCAAACTGTGCATACCGTTTGATCCAGCAGTGTCTCTACTGGGCCTATATCCCAAAGAGATCTTAAAGGAGGGAAAGGGACCCACATATCCAAAAATGTTTGTGGCAGCCCTTTTTGTAGTGGCAAGAAACTGGAAATCAAAAGGATGCCTATCCATTGGAGAATGGCTGAATAAATTATGTTATATGAATGTTATGGAGTATTATTGTTCTGTAAGAAATGACCAGCAGGATGATTTTAGAGAGGCCTGGAGAGACCTACATGACCTGATGCTAAGTGAAATGAGCAGAACCAGGAGAACATTATATACAGCAACAAGACTATATGATGATCAATTTTGATGGACATGGTTCTCTTCAACAGTGATGTGATTCAAACTAGCTCCTATTGTTTAGTGATGGAAGATAATCATATACATCCAGAGTGAGGTCTGTGGGAGCTGAGTGTGAACCACAACACAGCATTTTAACACTTTCTGTGAATATTTCCTTGCATTTTGTTTTCCTTCTTAGGGTTTTTTTTTCTCTCTCTAGATCTGATTTTTCTTGTGTAGTAAGATAACTGTATATATACGTATACACATATCGGATTTGTCATATAGTTTAACATATTTAACTTGTATTGAACTACCTATCATCTGGGGCTGGGGGTGGAGGGAAGGAGGGAAAAAGCTTGAAACAAACAAAAAAAAGTTTTTCAAAGGTCAATGTAGAAAAATCACTCATGTTCTGTAAATAAAAAGCTTTAATAAAAAAAAAAAAGGAAAGAAGGGAAGATGAAGAGATGTAACTGTGATCCTGTTTACATCAGTGTGAAATTGTTAACAGATTGATAGTTATCACTGAAAGCTTTTTTATTGTATTCCCAGCTTGGCCCAAATGAGAACCTTCTGCTTATTTTTTTACAGGGACACAAGGACACAATATGTGTGAAATCAGCTCTCTGAAATAGCCTAAAATATATGTGCTCTTGGATTGAGCTTAAATTTTTTTTTTTTACTTTACTATCAGTGTATTCTATTACAGAAACCCTTTGGTCACAGCCTATAATTAAGGAAAAATAGGTTGTAAAGGTTTTAAGTTCTGAGCTTTTTTATATACAAAAGTCAGTATAATGATGAGTTTCCTAATGGAGATCAGACCTGGTAAAGGAGGCATTCTCTTTCAGTAGTGTGTTTAATAGTAATTCAGTAATAATTGCTTTGTATTATGATTCATATTTCAGAGTATCCAGTAGCAATAATACATCTGATCTGAAAATGTCATTATAATGTTAACAGGGCATTAAGCTACTAAACCCTTGTTCTCTATTGACTATGATTTTGGGAAGAAAAAAATATCCCATTTGACTGAATTTCTATTTTTTGTCTTTTGTGGTTCAGGCTGACATTTTCCTCTGATGGAGAATTTTGGATTCGGGGAGGGAAGAGAAGAGACAGGAGATGCAGTGTTGGCCTTTTTAGTTTTTTCTTAAAGAGCAGAGATAACTAAATTCTATCTTATTTGTTTAGTATCAGGTTTTCACTCCAATTCCAATTACATATGATTGCTAGAAAAATATATGACCTACTTATAAAAACTTGGCACAGGAACTTGGATTTTCTACATTATTTAAGTGACAGAACATGTGATAGCCTGAATAGTAGTTCCTACTTTGTCATGTAACAGCTTATGAATGTTTTCTGTGCAGGCATTTTAGGAATCACATATAACAGCCTAAAACCTAAGAATTCTTTTAATTGTGTGTGCCTGTTTTCCCTTTCTGGATATGAACCAGGTTTTCAATACAGGGTTATTTAACCTTGATTTAAAACAGTCAGAATGATTTATTTCAACGGAATTTCTTAACTAGCATATAAAAAGGATAGTAGTAAATCAGCATCTCTTCAGAATGGGCAAGAAGTGGAATCTATATTTAGGTGCTAGGAACCATAAAATTTCTTGTCATTTCTAGGAAGATGGTTCTCTTTGGTAATTTGTTAAGCATGATTATACCCACTGTGCTTTTTGTAGAAGGTGAAAAAGATAATTCTCGCTCCCCCTCTTTCTAATTCAACAAATTTATGTACATCAATCCATTATATCTGTTTAAGTTTTGGGGCGGTTGCTGGCTTGATAGAGCCTGGACTTGGAGCAAGGAAAACCTGTGTTCAAATTTTGTGTCAGATACTTACTAGCTGTTTGATCTTGAGAAATAATTTAACCTCTGTTTGCCTTAATCATATGGAGAAGGAAATTGCAAACCACTCAAGTGTCTGTGCTAAGACAACTGCACAGGCAATACTGACATGCTATAGTCCACAGGGTTATGAAGAGCTGGATATCACTGAATGACAGCAACAATTCAGGTTTGAAGTATTTCTAAGCTGGCAAGAAAGGTTTTGTGTATTTTCATGTTGGGCTGAAAATCAGAAAGATTTGTCCCATTGAATAGAATTAAGTTATGTTACTGAGCAGTAGAGTATATTGCATTTAATGTTGGCTTCAGATCCAGGGAGATTTGGGTTCAAGTTTCACCTCTAACAATGAAAAATTATGTGACCCTTACCCAATCCCATCACCTTTCAATGTTCTACATAGCTATTTTTTTTAAGACTAGAAATTGCTTGGAAGGCATCAACCTGTATTGGAGGGAACTTCCTTATCTGGGAGTTTGTAGGACCAGTGAAATTGCAGATTTCATCCTTACCTTTACATTGTGCTACATACTTTTGGTATTGTATTTCTCCATGTTTGAAGTTACCATAACAAAGATCTTTAGCTTTCTTATTGAGAGGACTCTATCCAGGCACAGATCACACTTTGTGTATAATTTGGGAACAATCTCTGATTGTTATTCTAGAGACCTTATGTAGCTTGTCCTTGGTCACAAATCTAGTAAGATAACATTTGAATTCATTTTTCCAACTCCCAAATTTAGTAATCTATTTCCTGAGAAACACAGCCTTACTAATGCAGGCTTTTTTTTTGGGGGGGGGAGGGGAGTGGTGAGGCAGTTGGGATGTCTTGTCCAGATTCACACAATTAGTAAGTGTTAAGTGTCTGAGGTCAGATTTGACCTCACATTCTCCTGACTCCAGAGCTGGTGCTCTAACCATTCTGCCTGCTAGCTTCCCTTTTATTGTATGCTTTTTAAAACAGAAGTTTCTTGAATGCTTTCAAAGGTACAACATAAAAACTATGAAATATATAGTAAGGAAAAGGGGGAAAAAGAAACAGTTCCTACAGGAGCCTATCCTTCAAAGGGAAAGATAATATGTGCATAAATAGGCATATCCATAACAGATAGAAAAGATATAAGGTAAATTTTGAGTGGAATGGACTAGAAGCTTATATCAAGTTCTGGATATTTAAAAAAATTTTGTAATAGGCTTGTATTTCAAACATTTTCTTTTTTATTTTCTTGAAATATTTCAAAGTTGGAATTATATGTTGCATTGAAATGGAGATTTTGAATAATCATTTGTACATTAGCTAGCATAGAACTATTTGTTTTTAGATCATTTAAGCAAAAAGATACAAATTGTCTGTTTATAGGTATTTATGACTTTTTCTTGTGGGGCTTATATTAGCAATTAAGTGACTTCTAGTCATTGTTCAATATCAAAACATTTGATGGATACAGAATTGAATAGTCAGAAACTATTTTTTGAAAGATTAAGATGTTTTCATGTAATATTTAAAAGGTCAAACCATATAAAGAATTTTAAAATTTGAAATACACAAGAGTCCTTGTCATTTAAGTTGTGCTGAAGAGTTGACAGTTTCCATTGGGAATCTTCTCTGGTGCCCTAGAAGGCTTTCAAATCAAAAGTTCTCATGATATGATTCTGACTTTGTATCTTCCTTCCTGTATCTTGGTCTAATAAAGGGGAAATTCTTCTATTTGATATCTATGCAGTCACAGGGAATAGAATAAGGTTTTTAGAAAATCATGTTCTTCCTTTTAGTCTATAGTCAAATTACTGGAAGGCATATTATTGAAACAATAATAATCTTAGGGGCAGAATTATACAGGACTATATAGATCAAAATAGTATTGCATTGCAGCTAACAAACATGTTTAATATTTCTATAAAATCTGCAACACATTCTACTTACTTTATATCATTCTCATCCTCACAACAACTCTATGAGGTAAGCATTATCCTCACTTTATGGATAAAGAAATTAAGGCTGAGAACTTTTACATTTTATAGTTGTAGGAATTGAAACTCAGAAAAGTCAAGTGACTAAGTGCCCAGAGTCTGGGACAGTTTGAATGCATTTAAGTCTTTCTAACTAACATTGCCTTTTGAAAACTACAATGAGAGATTCTTTTTTTGGAATTACTTTATTCCATTTGTTTTCTATTTATTTATTCTATTTCCTGAGATTAGAGATGAACTGAGCAGTAAATTAAAGCTTTTCCTCACCCGTGTTTCAACAGGTACATCAATAAGTGTTTAAGTAGGTGAAATGAATCAGGTACTATGGTAGGTGTGCAATTTGAGTAAAAAACAGCCCCTTTTCTTAAAAGAACTAGTGACTTATTTTAAGTCATTTAAGTAAAGCATGTATAGTAATTAAAAGAATATAGGGTTTATGTGCCTGAAGAACATGCTTGACAACTAATTATATTGAAGTTTTCTGCAATACAACACCTAAATTCATGAAACAGAGCTATTCAATTTATTTAATTAGGATCTGCCAGAATGGCTTTATTTCTTGTATTTTTCTAATTGGTACCATGCTACCTGCTTTAAGAGCTACTTTGGAATTATTAGAATTTGACTGTTTCAATGTCTTCTCTTTACTTCTTAGAATGATTTTTGCCTTACAAAGTAGTTTCCCTCCCATGCTCAGTTTCTTGCATTTTAATTCAATTGAAATATAACAATGCCCTATAATAGTAGGAACTTTGAGAGCTTGGACAGTATACAATTTGAGAAGGCTCTCTTTCTCCCAAATATCTATTCTACCCATTATCTTGAATGATTGAAATTAATTTTGTTATGATGTCTCTAATTAAAGCCATTAAGAGTTTATTTTGTTGTTGTTGTTGTTTTTAAAGCTACAAATGCACTCTGTGGAAGGAATAGCCATAATTTCATTAAATTAATCATATTCTAACGTTTAAAAGCTTGAAAGAGGAAACAAGTTTTGCTGGGGAGAAGAGGGAGAGGTATTTTAGGTTGGAATTGAACTGAATTGGGATTACTAAGCATTTAGGAGAAATACTTTTATGGAATTTTGCATTATAGAATTTTGTGCAGCAAGAGGGTTGAGAGGCAGAGAGAAAGGAATCCCAGGTGATGGGAGAGGAATAAAAAAGCCGGGTGGAAAAGACCACAAGAGAAACCAATGTTTGCTTTTCCCTAATCTGAAATTTTTTTAGGGCTTTCCCTAACTAACCATATTTGATTTAACACAGGGGAAGATAAACTTTTTAAAGCTGTGTATAAAGTTCTTTACTTTTATTATAAACTGAGCAAATGTAAATGTTTAAATATATACCTATACACATATACACATAAGTGTGTGAACAAAACAGGATTGACTATATATGTAATTATATTCTTTTGTTAAGTACAGCTTATTTTTTAGAGTGTATATTAAATTTAACATGATATAAAGAACATTGCCCTTCCTGTCCTGTATTCTTTATTTAAAAAAATATTTATCCAGATCTCTATTGATCAGAGAAATGCAAATTAAGACAACTCTGAGATACCACTACACACCTGTCAGATTGGCCAAGATGACAGGAAAAAATGGTGACAAATGTTGGAGGGGATTTGGGAAAACTGGGACACTGATACATTGTTGGTGGAACTGTGAATGGATCCAACCATTCTGGAGAGCAATTTGGAATTATGCTCAAAAAGTTATCAAACTGTGCATACCCTTTGACCCAGCAGTGTTTCTATTGAGCCTATATCCCAAAGAGATCTTAAAGGGAGGAAAGGGACCCACATGTGCAAAAATGTTTGTGGCAGCCCTTTTTGTAGTGGCAAGGAACTGGAAACTGAATGGATGCCCATCAATTGGAGAATGGCTGAATAAACTATGGTATATGAATGTCATGGAATATTATTGTTCAATAAGAAATGACCAGCAGAATGATTTCAGAGAGCCTGGAGAGATTTGCATGAACTGATGCTAAGTGAAATGAGCAGAACAAGGAGATTATACATGGCAACAAAACTATATGATGATCAGTTTTGATGGACATGGTTCTCTCCAACAACGAGATGTTTCAAACCAGTTCCAGCTGTTCAGTGATGAAAAAGCCATCTACACTCAGAAAGAGGCCTATGGGGTCTGAGTCTGGACCACAACATAGCATTTTCACACTCTCTGTTGATGTTTGCTTGCATTATGTTTTCCTTCAGATTTTTTTCTCTTTCCTGTACAACAAGATAACTGTATAAATATGTATACACATATTCACTCTATCAAATATTTTAACATAATTAACATGTATTAGACTTTCTGCCACTTAGGAAAGGGGGTGTAGGGTAGGAGGGAAAAATTTGTAACAGAAAGCTTTGCAAGGGTCAGTGTTGAAAAATTACTTATGCATATGTTTTGAAAATAAAAAGCTTAAGAAAAAAATTTTTAATTACTTTCTTTCTTTTCCTTAAATCTTTCTTTAGTCACTATCCCACAGCTAGTTTACCAGCTCCTGTGGAGCTTGTAAAAAAATAGCAAGCCAGTTTTAATTCCAATGTTTGAGTGGCAGTTTAGATCAGTGCTGCAAATCAGTTTTAATTAAACCTTGGGAGAGAATCATTTGGGGAGGGAAAGAGAAAGAACCTCTATCTCTCTCTCTCACCACTAACTTTGGCCATTGTATAGTTTTGTAAACTTAAAAAGATAGGAAGATTTTGGACATCTAATCAATGCCCAAACTCTGTCTTTCAAACACTTGCATCAGGAACCAAAAAGACAGTTTTGGGACTCTATAAGGAGCCCAGCAGAAAGCTGCTCAATACATCAGGAAGTCTTGACAAAAATTCTATGAAGGTGTGGTGTAGAGAAAAGAGATTTCTACCAAAGGATCCTCGTTAATTCCTTTGCCAAAAGGTTACTCCTTTTCCAATCTTGAACTAATTTTCTTCTGGATTGTATATGTACTTGTGCAAGAGGATGCCTCTAAATAGGGATGCTTTGTACCATTTTTTCATATTAGGTTACCCAAAAAATACTAAAAGTTAATTAAATCTGACTGGCTAAATAATATCTACTGGTTTCTGATGGGGAAAGCACTTTGCTGTGGGCTTGTGAATTAGCATATGAGAAAAACCGCTATTAGCCTTTGAGGATTACCCATACAATTCTGAAGAGAGATACAGTCAATCCCCTTCTGGGTATCTAATCTGTTGATTTAAATCAGGATTGAGAGAGCCAGCCCAGAGCCTGGGCTATATACATTTGGAAACTTTTGAGTGATTGATTTCACTTGAGTCGTGCTATCTATCAGAAGCTTGGTTACAAATGGTGTTCAGGGAAATTGAAAGTCAAGCATTTGGAAGCTAAGGATATAGTTAGTTTTTTTGGCTATAGAAACCAATAGAGGTGTATGAAAATGACAAGAGAGGATTGTAGAGTCAGGTGAAAGGCTTTGTCTTTTAAATTTTTGTTTTTTAAAAATGGACAAAATATGAGGAAAGAGTTGGTGGATAAAGAAAAGTTGAAAAAAATAAGAAAGGTTGAAGACTTTGTGGAAGAGAAGGTAATGGGATATATAGACTCCCAAGGAGATGGAATAGGTATTTGAGAGTTGACCTTGGTAAGGAAAAGGTCCTCTTTTTCTTCTGAGACCAAAGCATTGGAAAGAGATGGATATTGATGGGATTTGAGCTATAGAATTAGGAAGACTACAATAGATAATCTCTATTAACTTGATGATGTATGAGGTGATTTTCTCTCCTGACAAACTGTGAAGAACAGAAGATGTTGTAGATAGCTTAAGGAGAGAAAGTTTTGGACTTTCCTGTGGCAAGTATAATAGTCCATGGGGTCATGAAGAGTTGTACACTGAACAATAAAGACAAATTTCATTAAGATCCTCATTGATGCAGCAATGTTTTTACTCTTTTCTATTATACTCACCACAGAAAAGTTCAAAACTTTCTTGACATAGATACTGGAGTAGTTTTTGCTATTTCTTTTTCCAGTGGATTAAGACATTTCCCCAGGGTCTCACTACTAAGTGTGTGATGCTGGGGTTGAATTCAGATTTTTCTGACTTCAGAATTAGCACTCTATCCATTGAGCCATCTAACTGGCAAACAGTTTAAGCACTTTATTCACTGAGACATCTTAAGCTGCCCTCAACAATGTTGCCATGTACCATTTAGGATCTTGTGGAGAGTAGAAGTTGAGAAGACCTGAGTTCCATTATTTATAAATACTGAGTTTTAGACTAAATAAATTCTAAGGTCATTTCCAAATCTATGATCTATGTCAGTTCAGTTGTGGTTGGATAAACTAAAATTGTTTGCATTATCATTAGTTATGCTAATCGTCTAAAAATTGCATGATACTTAGCATTTTCTATCCTTTTTTCCCCCACCACTTCCCCAATATTATTGCAGAAGTGAAATCATACCATGGTGGTAGAAGAATTTAACAAAACATGGCCTGTTTTGTGATCTTTTGACAAACTTAACTAGTACTTGAAAAGAGACTATATCTATTGCTGGGATTATATATATATAGATATAGGAACTCCTGGCCATGGCACTCTATTAGCATAGCCTTCAAGAACTCAGATACTAACACACACTGGTGGGACTTCAAAATAGAACTTTTTTGGAGGTCTTGGATTTGCGGGGGTCAAAATTATATTCTTTGAATAACTTTATTATGCAGATTTGAGATAATATATTCAACCTAAAATCTAGCCTCATTTCCTGGGACTTACAAATCTGTTGGTAGTTTGACATATTATTCTCAAGGATGGAAGTTGAATATTTTCTAGCTTCCAGAATTATAGTCTTTTCCCTCTCTTTATAAGATGGACACTAACTTTATCTTTTCATATATATATATGTGTATATATATATATATATATATTTGCTGTTTTGCTGAAGCAATTGGGGTTAAGTGACTTTTCCAGGGTCACACAGCTAGGAAGTGTTAAGTGTCTAAGGCCACATTTGAACTCAGGTCTTCCTGACTTCAGGGCTGGTGCTCTATCCACTGAGCCACCTAGCTGCCCCCTTTTCATAATTTCTAAAGGGATTATTTCAAACTATAGTATGAATCTCCTCCTTTTTAATCAAAGATGGCTCTAGATATATTTCTGTTACTATACTTAGTTGAAATCTTTTTTTAAGATTAATATAGGGCATTTCATTCTTTGAATGTGGCTCACACATTGGAGTTTGCCATTATTATTTTTGAGATGGTATGTTACCATAATAAGATATTTTTCTCCTAATAGAGTTTTCACCTATATAGCATTTATCATCTAAAAGAAATAAACACTTTGCTGATTTCCCATTTTCATTGAAATTTAACTTAAAATAACAAATCCAAAAAAATTTCTTGGCTTCTTAAACTTTTTAGCTTACATGAAAAACCAGTATGTATTTATCCCTGAATCTGGAATGTTTTCATATAACTCATTTCCTCATAATTGGGTGGTTGTTATTAACTTAATCTACAATGTTTTGTTTTGTTTTGTTTTGTTTTTTCTTTTTAGGAGAGAGTAAATAAATGGCAATATTTAAGCTAGTTTTAAGTGCTTTTAGAAAAAAAAGAAATGAATTGACTAGAAAAAATTAACTGCAAAGTTAATGTGAAAAATGAGTCCATATGAGAGACAGACAGAGATGGAGAGGGAGGGAGGGAGGAAGGAAAGGAGATATGTTGTATATTTTTTTGAGAGAAGGTGATATTTTAAGCATGTCAGTACACATGTGCATGTCTTCACACACTTAATATCTCTATGCATTTTTAACAAGAAAAAAGAATCCTGAGAACTTTTGTTTCTTTTCTTTTTTTTTTTTTCTTTTTTAGGCTTTTCCTTTTCTTTTGGATCTAATGATATTATCCATAAGTGTCCAGAAGCTCTCCATAATAGCATCCATATGTTGCAGACAGAAATGATAAATTTTTTGTTGTTGAAGTGGGAATTTGACTCTTCATGAGTAGAACAGGCACCTTTAAAATGCTGGTGGAAATTGCACTGTCTTCCCTGCTATTCTCCTCTTTCCTCCAAGACCACAAACCCTTTAGCTATCTTGAAGCTCATCTGAGTGTGATAGAGTATTGCTTTGAGCCTTATGGTTATATCCTTTAGAAATAAGACAATATAATTTCAAAAGTGAAATAATGCTATGGCTGTTTGATTTACTGCTGCTTTGGGGCATGTTCAAAAAGAAAAGAAAGCATTTTAATGCAAATTATGGTGTGCCTCTGCATCAGAGTTGTCCTCCAGGTGGTTTGCCAATGTCCTTTTTAGAAACCAAATTTTCTCCTTGATTGTTGTTAATTTTTTTCCCCCTTTGTATTGACATAATGTATAAACCCCACATATTCTTGTCTACCCTTAGGAACAGGTAAAGTATCCATCTGCTGAGATTTCATGAAAAGTGGACACAACTCTTTACTAGACTTGAATTCAGTGCCTGGAAACTCTGGAAGGAATTTTTTTATATGTATCTGGCTGGAGATAATAGGCAAAATGGCAAATACACAAAAACAAGTTCTGAGCCATCAAAATGTGGAAAGCAAGAGAAAAGAGAGGTGTGAGCCTAAAAATAAGAAGAAAAATATTTATATTTGCTAGTTTGAATTGAAGTAGATAATTAGTTGCGATAGAGATGGAGGAGATTGAAGCAGGGGATGGCCCCAACTCCAGTTTTGCCAGTGTGACAGCAAAAGACATCTGGTTTGAATGCATAGCTGGAATTTGTTTAGTGATTTAGTCATCTCATCTCAGTTCATTTTCTTCTGATTCTCTGACATGCTTTGTAGAAAGAGGAGGGAAAAAACCCCAAAAGAAATAATGGCTGTGCTCCAGTTTCAAATATCTCTGACTACAGAATGTACTGTTCTTCAATAAAATAAAAACTAGGCATAGCTTTAAGACTAAGTTTGATTATGTTGCTTTTTTAACACTCCTGAATCTAAATAATAAGCTTAGAAAGTAGATTTTATGAATTAATGCTCTTCAGTTCTTGAAGTCATCGGAAGGTGACATATAGAAAGTTGGAGAAAGACTTCTCTGGAGAATTTTTGTACTGCTATTCACTTTGATCCTGAGAAACTTTGGAGAACCATTGACTAGGACTGAATGAGAGTTATTACTAAATAAGATAAGGTCTGAAAATTATCAGCCTGAGTCTCCAGTTTTTTTCAAAAGATGGGCTATATAGTTGTCTGCTTTTCTTGCTCTCATCAGAAAACCCTCAGTGAGTCTTAGTTTCTGTTTGAAAATAGAAAGACTGTTCAGTATTGATTTGCCATATTCAGTCTGTGGGAAGCATTTTATGGATGGGTCTATGTAATTCACAGCTCCTTTTTAAATTGTCAGTAATCACAGAGCCAGTCACAAATTTTAGGAGGTAGGATGACTTTATGTGAAAGAATTTTAAGCTTTTTTTTTTTAAGCTTAATAAGAAAAAAAAAACAGGAGTTTTTTTATGGAGTACATTTAGACCTTAGGCCTGGAGTTAGTTGATAAGTGAAGACATAGTAGAAGAATGGAATCTTGGAAACTCTAGCTACTACTCATGCCATATATATAGAGATGGGATGTAAAAGTCTCACATGAAATCATATGAAATCATAGCTTTGGTGAAATTCATATCTACTTCCCCACTAGTCTCTTTCAAATTAGAGCATCTTTTTCTGAGCCTTTGACCATTCAGAGGGTGCCCTGAATTCAAAATTGTTCCTTTAAAATAGGTTGCATCCAGACCATATTTGAGAGGTTATTGCTATATGTGGCATACACTTTATAATAGTGTGTTCTTTATTGAGCATGGGTTTATAGGATCATATCTTAAACTGGAAGAGACCTTAGAATCCAATTTCATTTTACAGATGAGGAAATTTAGACCAAGATAAGTGAAATGACCTCTTCAGGGTTTCATAGGTCAATGGGATTTGATTCCAAATTCAATCCTCTTTCCACTGTCTCATGCTTCTCATGCTATTACTTTTGGATCTACTTTACCAAAGGCCTGTCATTCTCTCCAGTTTTATTTTTTATTTTTTACTTTCTAAGAAAAGAGGAAAGATCTTGTAATTCTCTCTTATGTCCACAAAAGTCAGTTGAGTATAGACTTGTCTCAGGGCAAAACAAAACAATGCTGTTTAATTTTCTATGCCCTACAACTACTAATCAAAGTGAACTAGGCCAAATTCTAAGAAAGTTTTGATTTTGATATTAAAAATGTTTCATGTTATTCCTTTATTCAAGAAGCTTCAAAGACTCCCTATTTTCTCTAGGATAAAAAATAAAACATTAGACATTCAAAAGCTCTCATGATCTTATTTCACTATAACATTTCAGATGGACTGAAAATTATTTCTCTTCACATACATATTTCAGAAAAATTGGTCTAATTCTTGGTCATTGTACATGTTTCCATATCCTATCTTTATCCCATTCTAGGCTGTATGTCAGTACAGTATCTTCTCTTCTCTTTTAACTTTCAGAATCTCAAATTTCCTTCAAAAGTCATCTTAAACCCACTTCCTATTTTAATCCATTAAAAATAATTTTCACCTCAATAGTTAGCATACTTTCTTTTCTTATCCTAAACAAATAAATTTAGAAGACCTGACCAAGTTTAAGTCCCAGAGAGTCCTCACAATGTATTTACTGATTTGCATTTGGTTTCCTCTAATAGAACGAAAGCTCCTTGATGATAGGGGCTAGTCTCTCTCTCCCTCCCTTTTCCTCTCCCTTTCTCTCTCCTTCTTTCCTCCTCCCTCCTCCACTAATAACTATTACATGTCTGAGACTGACTTCAGGGCTGTTGCTCCATCCACTGCACTATCTAGCTATCTCCATAGGAACTGTTTTTCATTTTCATATTTGTATTCCCAGTGTCTGGCACATATTAAACACCATTTGGTCACTGAAATAAAATATTGGTGTAAGTCAGAAGGTGAGATTCTTGATGAATTCAGAGGCAGCATACTTTATTGGAGAGCTATTTGTGTTAAGAATAAGTATAGTTCAGATCATTGTTCTGTCATTTATTATCTCCTTGAATTTCCACATTATTTAATCCATTTAATTTTCCATGTCTTTAAAATGAAGAGGTTGGCTTAATAATCTCTGAAGTCTCCTTGTCTAAACTTACTAATTTTATCATTCTCCTAGATCAGGAACTCTGTTTTTTTGTCATTGTAAGGCCAGTACTCTATCTTCCTTGCACAGTGCTATCATTCAATTTTGTTAAATTCTTCTTGATGTCATTTGGGGTTTTCTTTGCAAAGATATTGGAATGATTTGCCATTTCCTTCTTCAGTTGATTAAAGCAAACAAGGTCACATAACTATTAACTTTTCTAAGCTAGACTTGGACTCAGGTCTCCCTGATTTCAGGCCTAGTATTTTATCCAGTGAGCCACATAGTAACCAAATAGGAGTTAAACGATTTTCCCAATATTCACAGCTAGTCAGTGTCTGAGGCCAGATTTGAACTTAGTTCTTCCAAGACTTCAGGCTCAGCATTCTATCCACTGAGCCATATAACTATCATTGCATATAATGAATGCTTAATAAATTCCGGTTGGTTGAATGTTTAAAATTAAAAAAAAAACTTTATTAAATTACCAGGAAAGAAATAATATAAATGGTGGATCTTATTTCTCACAAATGTTTTTGGGTATGTCTTCCTTTTCAGACTAGTAGAACTTGAAATTTCTTTAAAGGGGTAGAAATTACTGTACTAGGTAAAGGGAAGCATACAAGGAATATTTCCTCACCCAGGGTTTTTTGCTTTTCTAGAAAAGGAGAGATAAAGGAAAAGGGGAAAAAGGGGGAGATAGCCAGGTTAATCTCTGTGTGGGGTTAATTAGTAACGTTAAACTATCATCCTACTTCATCCTGCAGGTCAGTAGTACTCCACCATAGTTATCTCTAGAATCTTGAGGGTGAGTCAAATGACAATTGGAGCCAAAGTTGGAGAATGCTATTTCTTCTTCCTCCCTCTTCTTTCTCTTCTATAACTCCTTTTTCTTCCTCAATCTCCTTCCCTTCCCTTCCCTGTCTTCACTTGGGCTGTTATATCTTTACATGTAGGTGTTCTTTCGATAAGAATTTAGTTTCTGGTTGTTTATATTTTATAAGAATTTTGGGGTTAAGATTCAAATTTTTTTAATCAATTAATTAACTTTTTAATTTAATTTCTTTTTTCTCCCCAAAGCTGGAACAATTTCCTTTTTTTTTTTGTCCTTTTGCAGTTTTCAGTTATTTTTTGAAATATAGCTCTGAAAAAAAGCCTATTGTGTTTCAAACGGAGCTATTTGACTATTCATTTAAACCTAAATTACTCTTGCTTTCACTGAATGGCCAATAATAACCCCAGCCTGAGCCTCTTTGGCTCATTTTTTTAGGCTTAGATGCTTAGAATGAGAGTAAGGAGCAATTATTTTCTGTTCTGGTCTGAAACTTTGAGGGTCTTTTCCTCCCAAATTTATGTGATGGTAATTGTCATCTTTTATCTTAATTCATCCACTGCAATCTGGCTATTGTCTTGACTTAAATCCTGCCACTGGACTTTGATGACTCCAGGGGAGAGGATGAGGCTGACTCCAATTCCTGTGCAAAGCCAACTTTGTCATGTCTTTAGTCCATTATGCAAATGAGTGATGAACAAGTACAACAGCACTCCATCCTCATTCAAGCTACCACAGGGCTCCTGATGAGTACTTTTTGTTGTTTTTCAGTCACATCTGGCTCTTTATAACTTCTTTTGGGGTTTTCCTGGCAGAGATACTGGAGTGAGTTGCTATTTCCTTCTCCAACTCATTTTACAGATGTGAAAACAGAGGCAAACAGGGTTAAATTATTTGACCAGGATCATACATCTAGTAACTGTTTGAGGTCAGATTTGAACTCAGGAAGATGAGTCTTTCTGACTCTAGGTACAATGCTCTATTTGCTGTATCATCTAACTATGAGGTCTTCTTTCCCACATGAAAAAAGTTCCCACCCTTATCTTAAATATTTGAAAGTCAATTCAGGAAGCATTATTAAATGGTTTCTGTACCAGTCTCACTGTACTAGCTCAGAATTTATTTGTCAAGTATTTGTTGAAGGGCTACTGATTTGTAGCCACTAAACTAGGCCCTCACAAGTAAAATCTGGCTCCTTGAATTATAAATTCTATGGGATACATTTTTTTTATGAACATTGATCTATGTGTATAATCCACTTATCAGAATGAGGTTCTAGTACTTAACTGTTCTCTCATTTTAAACCTGAATCATTTTGTAATTAATCCATTTCAGGAAATTGATTCTGTTTTTAAAGGGATTGTAGAAATAACCAATTTTCACAGATTTCATTGTAGTTAATTATGCACTCAGGTGACTGGATTATTTCTGAAGTGGACAGTAAGGATTTGTCTTAACAGAATTTTTCATTTTAGATTAGAGGTAAATTGAATTCTTTCTAATGAATCTTTCTCTATTCCTTTAATTAAAGGATGTTATTAGAATAATTATAATTTATACCTTTTAAAAGTATGTATTATGTACTAAATGCTGTACAGTATTTTCAAAGTATATGATCCTTGCATTCTAAAGCACTTAGAAATATCATTTGATCTAATTAAGTTGACAAGAATTAAGAATTTTTTGATTTTTTTTTCTTAAATTGCTACTTGTAGTAACCATAAACCTCGTGGAAATGGGAAGGAGAATAAATGTTAATTTTTTTATTCTCTTTGGTCAAAGAATGGAATGTTCTAATCATATAAAGTTATCATGCATGTCAAACAAAATTCGACTTTTTTATAGAATTAGAATAATACTCTATTGATATTTGCTTGCATTTTGTTTCTTTTCTCAGATTTTTTTTTCTTGTAGATACAATTTTTCTTGCACAACAAGATAAGTGTGGAAATATGTATACATATATTCGATTTGTCAAGTCTTTTAACATAATTAACATGTAGTGGATTTCCTGCCATCTAGGGGAGGGGTGGGGACTATGGAGGAAAAATTTGTAATGGAAAGCTTTGTAAGGGTCAGTGTTGAAGAATTACCCATACAATGTTTTGCAAATAAAAAGCTTTAATAAAGAAAAAAATGAAAAAAAAAAGAATTGGAATAGTAATTAAGCTAGGAGATTTTTTTTTGTTTGTTGTCATTCAAAAAAATCCTTGAAAGGATTTTAAGAAAAGTGAATATTCGTTATTGAGTAAAGATTTTTTATGTGGGTTAAAAGTGATTTTCTAGAAATCTCATCCATCCAGAGATAGTTAATATAACATACTAGCTTTAGAGTTAACTGCTGCCTTTGGGAGATGAGGGTGGGGTCCAATGGAGAGAGCACTACTAATCTTGAAAGTAAAAATGAATTTACTTCACCATTTTTATAATGTTGAAGAATTTCAAAATCTGAACTTGAGTTTGCAAGCATAAATATTTCTGATTTTCAGCTGGGAAAGAATACCACCAAAAACTTTATTCTAGAAAGAATAAAAAAGGTTAGACTGTCATTCTGCATTTTAGAATATCTTCTTCTATATAAAAGCACCTTTCTATTATTTAGGATTTTAGGATACATCCTCCAGCGGTCATTTTCTCTGGGTTGGATTTTTGTAAGTATTAAAAACTTCTAAAGACATACCAATGGCATATGTAAGATGCCAATAGAGTATTCTAGTTGGTAAAATGCCAGATAAAATGAGTGCTTAATATTAAGATAAAATTATCAGATACATATTCCTTCATGCTGATGGATATTAACATCCTCATGTGTATGAGCACATGGCTTTGTATTTTATAAATGAAATATTTTTGTATGCATATGTATCCAAACATACCATTTTAGCACATTTTTAGAGGTAATAGCCAAATTCACTAAATAGGCTTAAATATTGTACTTATGCAGGTACCATTTTTAAGAATAATATTGGAATAACTCCATTCTCATTAATGAAAAAACTAATTCTGTCATAGATGGTGTGTAATGCACTTTGAAGTTGACAATCTTGAAATGCTACTCATGTGTTGTTTGCATTTAATAACCTTACATGGATATTTAAATATTTTGTGATATGACACTAACTCCAAGCTTCATGCTTTGGATGGATTAGGTGGGATTGCTTTATTCAATCAGCAGGTCAGTCAGCAAGCATTTATTATATACTAGATAAGTTCTGGGGTTACAAAGAAATGTAAATTCAAAACCTGCCCTCAGGGGCCAATGATTTCCCTTATCCCATATCCCAAATTTATTAACTGCTTTATTTGGCATTTAAAGATTTTCACTCAACTTTTCCAACTTTCTTTTATTATTATTATTATTATTATTATTAAAAGCTTTTTATTTACAGAACATATGAATGATTTTCTACATTGACTTTTGCAAAACTTTTTTTTTTGTTCCAAGCTTTTCCCCTCCTTGCCCCCACTCCCCACCCCTAGATGACAGGTAATCTAATGCATGCTAAATATGTTAAAGTATATGACAAATCCAATATAAGTATGCATATCTATACAGTTATCTTATTGCACAAGAAACATCAGATCTGAAAGAGAGGAAAAAAAAAAACCTAAGAAGGAAAACAAAATGCAGGGAAATATTCACAGAAAGCACTAAAATGCTGTGTTGTGGTTCACACTCAGTTCCCTCAGACCTCTCTCTGGATGTATATGATTATCTTCATCACTAAACAATAGGAAATGGTTTGAATCACATCATTGTTGAAGAGAACCATGTCCATCAAAATTGATCATCGTATATAGTCTTGTTGCTGTGTATAATATTCTCGTGGTTCTGCTCATTTCATTTAGCATCAGTTCATGTAGGTCTCTCCAGGCCTCTCTAAAATCACCCTGCTGGTCATTTCTTACAGAACAATAATATTCCATAACATTCATATACCATAATTTATTTAGCCATTCTCTAATTGATGGGCATCCTTTCGGTTTCCAGTTTCTTGCCACTACAAAATGGGCTGCCACAAACATTTTTGGACATGTGGGTCCCTTTCCCTCCTTTAATATCTCTTTGGGATACAGGCACAATAGAAACACTGCTAGGTCAAAGGGTATGCACAGTTTGATACCTTTTTTGAGCATAGTTCCAGATTGCTTTTCAGAATGGTTGGATCCATCCAACTTTCTTAAACATTATTATCCTTTACATATTCTTTGGTACAGGTAAATTGGCACTCCATTTCTCATTTGTAGAGGTTGTCCTTTATATCTGTAATGTATTCCCTCAATTCTGCTTCTAAGAGTTTTTCTTTTTTTGTTCTTTCCATTGTTTTCCTCCAAGCTCAATTCAAATTTACCTTCTGCATGAAGTCTTAATTGATTTCTACTCCCCTGCTTGGTTGTATCATCTCCCTTCTCTCTCTTCATCAAATGACCTTGTTTTTATTTTGTATTTTATTAGGTTCTCTCTGTGTGTATATATGTATGATATGGATATAAATATATGCATATGAATATGTCTCTGTATACAAATACACATATATTTGTGCATATGTGTGTATAGATATATAAATAGATGGATAATTTCAATTGTGTCTGATTCTTTGTGGCTCCATGTGGGGTTTTCTTGGCAAAGATAGTGGAATCTTCCAGCTCATTTTATAGATGAGGAAATTGAGGCAGATAGATTTAAGTGACTTGCTCAGTCACATATCTAATGTTTGAGGTCAAATTTGAATTCAAGTCTTCCTGACTCCAGGCCATACTGCCATGAATCTGATATAGATAGATGGAATTGATAGATAAATTTGAGAGATAGATAAAAGATAGATAGAAGTAATGGACAGATTCATAGATAGATAGATTCTTCTGTACACAGAAATTAGATTTTGTAGGATCATGTATTTAGAGCTGGAAAGGACCTATGAATTTTTGAATTTAGAGTTTTGGAAATTGGAAAGCATAAAAAGATTTGCCCAGGCTGATAAGTGTTGGGTGCTGGGTCTTGATCCTGGATGGGTCATCTAACTTTTAAGACCAGCATCCTTTCTATCATCTGAACATTGCCTCTGGAGACTTTCTGCCTGGTATAATCAGATCACAAAGGCCACCTTGGAGCAGCAAAAAAAAAAAAAAATTTAAAAAAAAAAAGGAGTGTGTGGGGGGGATTGGCCAACTACAACATTTCTTGGTATGCTAGCAGTGTGGTCCTGCAAATCACAAAATCCTAGCCTTAGATCATTTCCTCTATTTCTGTTCCCCTTTTTCCAGAGCTTAACTAGAAATGTAAACTCATCACTTGGACAGAGGATGATTTTAAGGAGTCCAGCTTCTCATTTTATTTTGAGGTGTTTTTGTTTTTCTTGATACCTTGATAGAGGGGGCATCTCTCTCTGGTGTTAGTGACTTTATTTGTGTAAGCTATGAGATACACACACACACACACACACACACACACACACACACACACACACTATTTCAGTTATTCAGTGCTATCTATATTCTTCAACATATGCTTCCCTAGCATTTTGTGTAGCTGTACTGGTTCAACATAAGAAAAATATCCATCTAGGCTTGTTAGCAGTGACCTTTGGAATGCATATTACTGATATTTTATTAACCATGGGGCATGCAGGAAATTTCCACCATCACCATGTCACTGGGAAGTTAAGGGTTGTTAGCTTTTTAATGGCCTCTGATAAAGGATTTTGGATACTGACATTCTTGTGTCCAGGCTTAGGAACTATTGAAATTGGCACTAAGCTGGGTTGTTTACAAGCACACAATATGTTGGGACCCTAAAGAGTTTTCTTTTGTCGCAAGTTTTGTATTAAATTAAGTTAAATTAATTAGGTTGGTTCTCTTGGTCGAGGAGAAAAGGTTAGAAGACCACTGTGCAGTTGGATCTACATGGCAGTTTTTGTTGTTAAACTGTTGGGCTTTCCATGGTTAAGCATTAGTTTCTCTACAGATTGCCATTACTTCTGCAGCTCATTTATTTTATTAGGTACAAGTGTGAAAGGGTCCTATTTCTCTTCTCTCTCTTCTACTCCCCCCCTCATCCCCCATTATTATTCAGTGCTTGCAGTTTCCTGTGTGGGTTTAATTGTGGGAACTCAGGCAAACTTTTACTCAGCCCACAGTCTCTATCATGTGAATGTTCCTTGCTGCTTCTCAGCAGCATGCAGCCCCAGATGGAAATACGTTAACCCAGGTTCCTGTGTGAATGTTCAGCAAAGCTAAGCAGACTTTATTTAAGGAAACAATTGCTTCTGTTTTCTGGACATTTTACTAAGAAAAGCATTTATTCTGTAGCAATGCCTCATTCATTCGACATTTTTGGGAAATGAGCTTTTCTGGAAAAATTTGGTTTTCTTAGTAATCAAAGTGAACTTATTATTTTCATGCTCAAATTTGACTATTTCAACCATTTCTAATGATAGGGTAGGGACCATGTCTGTGATTTCATTAGTATAGAGCTTTCTTAGGAGAGAACACCTTCTGCAAGTCATCCCTCCTCTGCAATGTCTTGAGTGCTAAGAGATAAAATGATTTCTTCAGGATCACGCAGCCAACACACTCAAACACACACACATGTCATGGGCAGCTAGTGTTGAGCCTGAAGTTAGGAAGATCCAAATTTAAATCAGGTCTCTGATACTTACTTGCCATGTTACTTTGAACAAATCACTTAAATTTCCTTAGCTGTAAAATTAGGATGATAATTACAACTATCTACGTGTATGTATGGCATAGCTTGAACCCATATCTCCTTTACTTTGAGACCAGCTCTGTGTGCTCTCTCTTTTGATGAAAAGACTCCATGTACTTTCCTGCCTTCTTATATAACATCGAAGCATCATTTAAACTTTTGTTGATAACTGGCCATTTTGGCCATTGTGGGTCTCTACTGCTGTGTATGGACAAAAATATGGTTCTGGCCACTTATTTGTTTTAATATTTGCTCTGTTATAGGTCAGTCAGCTTTCTTTTCTTAGTCTGATTTTTAATAATCCCTTCACCTATTTCTAGTTTGTTTTTGCTAATTTGTTTAAATTCCTTATGAATAGGTTATTTTTAAAAATCGCCTTTTGGCTAAGGACCTGAAGATTGCCATTGGAGTAAACATGTCTGGGAACTTCTGATTGATTGATTCCCATTACAGAAAACCTAGTACAGATCCCTTGCTTTAGTAGCCTAGAATCAGCAAGGTGACACAGTGGATAGGGAGTCCACTCTGTTGAACTCATTTGACTTGGAATCAGGAAGAACTGAGTTCATATATAGTTTTAAACAGTTACCAACTGTGTCTTAACTTCTGTCTGCTTTAGCTTCCTTACTTGTAATATAATAATATTATATTACAGTAACTCTTGCATCTCCCAGGGTTTTTGTCAGGATAAAATAATATTTGTAAAGTACAAAACTTGAAGTGTTATATAAATGCTAGTAACAATAACAACAGTGTACTAACACTTTCCTAATTATCTCTTTTGATACTCATATAATCTTGGGAAACAGATACTCTGATTTTCTGCATATTACATTTGAGAAAACAGAAACAAAGGTTTAGTGACTTACACAAGATTACACAATTGATAAATATTTGAGAATGGATTTGAACTCAGTTTTTCTTGACTCAAGGTTCAATGCTCTGTCCACTATGATACCTAGCTGCCTCAGTGTCACAGATCTACAAAGATTGTTCTTGATATTTTTCTGGTGCCTAAAGATTTTTTTGCTGTGTTTGGAGTCACAGGAAGGGAGCTTGTATCTAGTGTGTAATAGGTATTTAATATGATGGACTAACTTGTGAGTCTTTCAGTAATTTCCATATATGATGAATGAACAATCTCTGGTCTGTTATTATCCTGAAAAGTAACTTATTTTACATATTGTCTTGTTCCTGAAAAGCTTTCTTATAATAAATCATAGCATCATAGATGTATAGCCAAAAAGGACTCTATAGACCATTTAGTTCAACCTTCTTGCTCTTTTCTCTCCTTCTCCCCACTCCCTCTGTCCAGAATATAAATATGGAAACTGAAACCTATAGGAGCTATATAGTATGTCCAAGGTCATGAAGACAGTAAATATCAGAGGCGATATTTGCACTCAGTTCTACTGACTCAAAATTTTGCTTATTCCACTCCACTGTGCTACATCCTTATTATTAAGATAAAGTTTATGTAGTGTTTCTTTTCTATTCAGACTTTCAAAGCAAATAATTTTATATCTTAATTTGTTTGGAGGATGCTTTTGTCCCCTATACCCTAACTTGTTTTGTCTTTTTAAAAGAAAAAATTCAACTTGATCTTTATGTTCATCAAGTTTGTTTTATTGAACATGAGGCTTTACCCAAACAGGGAGACTGCCACTATATTTGGTTAAAAAAATTAAAATATTATTTTTTCCCCCAAAATTGATCTCCTTTTTCACTGAAGATGTTTGCTAAAATAGAAAAGGCAGTGACAGAGACTTGCCATTTTGGAAGGTTGTTTTCAAAATATCAGAATTGTTTTGTTTAATATATCCTTTAGTCATGCTTTGAATTTCCTTTTCTAGTCAGAATTGCTCAAGAACAGCTCGTGACCAACTATTTACATTTTGTAAAAAGTCAGGTTATTTCCTTCTTGTCTTCTTAAAAGGCAGTCCATATGTTAAATTTTTGCTTTCACCTCTACTAGTCTTGTAGATAATGCATTTTTTATCTAGTTATTGTTTATATAAACATTTTTTTTAGAAATATTTTAGATGACCTTTGTCTTGCTAGTCTTGCTGTTTACAACAGTTTTACCTTATGTCATTTTCATCAACCTCTACAAATTCACCTACTATAATATGAATGTTAAAAGTTAGCAATTAAGTAGACATGCCAACATTTTAAGATTGTTTGAAGAATTTTCATATTTATGTCACTGGAAAACTGTTGTATGACTTGTGAAAATGATAGAGCAGATGTGTACAGCTCTTTCATATTGCCAAACAATGTGAAGGAAGAGAAGAAATTTAAAAAAAAAAGGATTAATGATAATTCAATATTGTCCTGGGTTTCAAGAAGGTCCTATAGGTAGTCATAAGCCAGTCTTTTATAACAAAGGCGGGTTTTTTCACTATTTTTTGTTATTAAATTTAAAAAAAAATCCACATTTTTCCCCCTGTAAATCCCCTCCCCACTCATTGAGAAAACAAGGTATATGATAAAATTATATGTGTGAAGTCATATAAAACATATTTCCATGTTGGCTATCATGCAAAATAAGAACATGCAAGAAATATTTAAAAAATAGAAAAGTATACTTGAATCTATTGATTACCTCAGTTCTGTCATTGATAATGGATAGAATCTTTTGTCATGGTTCCTTTGGAATAGTCTTGGATCATTTTCTTGATCAGAGTAGCTAAGTCTGTCACAGTTAATCCTTGTCATAATATTGTGGTTATTGTACACAGCATATTTCTAATTCTGTACACTAAATTTTAGATTGTTCATATAAGTCTTCCTAGGTTTTTCTGAAAGCATCCCCTTCATCATTTCTTATGTCCTAATACTTCTCCATCACAATCATATGCCACAATTTGTTTAACTCTTTCCTAACTAATGGGCGTCCCTTTAATTTCCAATTTCACCACAAAAAGAGCTGCTAAAATATTTCTGTGCATATCAGCCCTTATCCTTTCCTTTAATTTCTTTAAAATGTCACTTTATGTGCTCCTTCTCTCCCTCCACACAGCTTGAATTGATTGCATATTTTCTATCAATATGATCTTTTGGTGTCTTATGAAAAGTAGTGTCTACTTTCAGTTCTGGTAGGTTTTGTATTAGAAGATGGTAGCTGTTGATTAGAAGGTTCATGGAATCTTTGAATTCAGGAATAGTATGCAAGCCCCTATTTTGGCAACAATCTTCTCACTTGTAAATTGAGAAGGATGAATTCTGTGACTTGATAGCTTTTAGTTGTAAATGTGTGACCTGCTGTAAATTAAAGATCTAACATAGGTTCATTGTTGTTATAATAGCTGTTGTGGTAGTAAGAGGGAATGAAATATAAGTTCATAATGAACTGAAAGGTACAATTTAAATACATGGGCCATCTTGTGTCCCAAAGGAGTCTTTGAATTTGATGAGTTTGGCAGCATTCTGCTAGTGTTAATAGGCTATTTGTCATTCTCTTAAGGAAATAACGTAATAATAATGCTTAGAATTTACAATAGCAATGATGATGTTACTAATATACACATGTTTCATCATTTGAAAATTCATTATTTACAAAAAGTTACTGTGATAGGTAGGATAAATATTATTATCACACTCTGAGAGGTAAATATGTTCCTGAAAATTAAATAGTAAATATTGAAGCTCTAACTAAAACCCAGGACTTCTGATGTGATCTTTCTTCATTACCATTCTGTTTATCAATGTAAAATACATTATTTTATTCACAAATGATTAAATGTGTCTGTTGTGTAATGAATGTACTTTTAGTTTCTAGGGGAGATTCACTAGGCCATTATCAGCTCAATAAATCTCAAGCATCGATTATGTACAAGAAACTGTAGTAAAGTTTAAGGTATGGAAAAGAAGACCAAGATACAGTTTCTGCCTTCAAGAAGGTTATAGTCTGTTAGTATATATAGAAAAATAACTATGTAAAGGAGAATATAATATTTTGATAGATTTATAATTTCATCAGTCTAATTGTCCCATTAGTGCAACATACAGCTCCACTAATCCTGACTTTTTGTCTTTCCCCATAATTTCTGCATTGAGAACTTTTCTGGAGGCCATCTTTTTTGTCTTTTATGTTGAAGCTAACAGCTTGCTACTTATCTATCCATCTGCTGTCTCATTTTTTAAAATGGTATTTGCTCAAATCCTTTTCTTTTCATGCATCTCTTCAGCAATATCTTTTATATCTCTTATTAAGCCCAATATTCATCTTTTATCTTTCCAATGGCCATTTGAGTTATTTGTAAATTTTTTAAAATATTATGCTATACCTTCTCTCATGCATGTAGAATGTGAAGAGAGAGACAGAGAGAGTGAGTGAACATGAGAGCATGAGAGTTTTCATGTCAAATTCAGTGAGAGGGATATTGGGTGGTCTAGCAGAAGGAACACTGGATTTGCCTTCATAAGTTTTGGGTTTGAATCTTTGGTCTGCCATATAGTTTTTGTGGGACTTTGGACAAGTCATTTCCCTTGAGCCCTAGTTTTCTCATCTATAAAATAATAATTATATTAGTTGCCTCTCAGAGTTGTTGTTTCAATAAGATGTTATGTAGATTTGTCATCATAAATGAGATGACATTTGATATAAGTCTTGAAGAATAGGTAGGCATTGGATAGGCAGAATTGATTGGAAAAGGGCATCCCAAGTAAAGGCCTGCTGCAGCATGAGCAAAGAAATCAAATCAGAAAAGCAGGGAACATTATTATGAGCAAGAAACTTTTGAGTTTAATGAGAGCCTGGGGAGTATAAAAGGAAGTTGTGAAAACAAAGGTTTTAAAAAGAGGCTGAGACCAAAGAATGAAAAGTCTTAAGTGAAAGAGTTTCCACTCCATTTTTCTTTCTTTTCATTTGGGAGTGGGGTGGAATAGTAAATAGATATTCCTATAATGCTATGTGTTTAGCTATTTTAGTGATCAGATGCCTCAAATAATCATGGTGTGACTTGATTTAAGTCATTCCTTGTTATTTTAGGGTCCACTATTGGAATTTATTAGAATGAAATGACTCTTGCAGGTTTTTTTTTAACAGTTAAGAAGAGGAAGTTTACTTAGTTTTAACAAATAAAGGATACTCACTAGGGATATTATTGTTTGTCCTTCATTCTGGAAGAGGACAGTGACTTTCAAGTGAATTTGATTTAAGTAAGGGAAGGCTGTACAAAGTCACCAGCCTCACTCTCTTCTATATCTATCTGGGTCTAGTCACAGGAGACTGGAGATGGCCCCAGATGCAGTGG
>JAJPUD010005544.1:0-20501 GCA_023553655.1 Myrmecobius fasciatus | reverse complement strand
CACACACACACACACACACACACACACACACACACACACACACACACACTATGTTTTGCAAGAAGCATCATAACATCAAGGGTAAACGAATTTACAATAAATTTTAGCCAGTAATCAACATTTTCTTTGTTCATAGGCATAACCTCATTTACATTGAAACCTGGAAAAGGTTTAATGGGTGGTACATTGCTTCATTGCTTTTTGCTCTCCTCACTCTGCACTTCAGCTTGATAGTGAATAAAATCAGTGTCTTACCATCTTATCCATTGTCCTGCATTGTATATGCATTACTGTTTACTTATGTGTATGAAATGCCCCTGGGTGAAAACCTCCAAATTGTCATATGCTTATTCCATGCCATTAGAAATAAATTTACATTGTGACATTCATGAATCTACATATTGCCATTTCTTAATTAAAATATTAGTATTTTTTCCCAAAAGAAAAATAGGATAATTTTACTTTGGGGGAAAATCTCTAATTAGAATTAGTATTATTATTAATTACAAAGTCAGCAGCCTCACTCTCTTGCAATTAGTATTATCAATTCTGAAAATTGAGTGTAATCATTTCAACTGTAATTCAAATTCTCTCTTCAGTGAAATCTTATTACCACTAATTAAACTTCTCAAAAAGCAGCATAGAGAATGGTTTTTGATATTTTAATCTAATTTTCATTTTTAAAATCTGTGGATATTTGTCTAAGCTTCACATTAATTTGCAGCCATCAGATAGTGTGTGTGTGTGTGTGTGTGTGTGTGTGTGTGTGTGTGTGTGTGTTTTGGGGGTAATTGTTGTGGGTTTGGAAATGTGCATTCAAAGCCAGCCACCTGGGGATTGTCCAAATATTGCAAAACATATTTTTAAAATATCAAGTGGGCCTTGGAGTGAAATTCCATAAATAATCAAAAAAGCCAGATGTCTTACATCAGCAAATAATCTGTGAAACTGTGCCAAAATTTCCTAAGCTCTCCTTGTCTGCTGCTTTAATAAGCATATTTAATATGGCTATAGAATCTGAGCTGATATTAAAATACCATCTCACTAAAAACATTAAGTCCTCTGTAACTCAGACTAATTGGTAGGACTGGCAGATTGAGTCAGTTAAAATTCAAAATTGTGCAATAAATTAAAGGAAATATACTTTTATAAATTTTAATATATAGTATATACACACTGGCACACAGTAACTGCAGAAATTATTGTCACACACAGCACTTTGTGACTGACTTTGATGAATAGGTGAGAATAATTTGTGTTTATTATGTCATTCAATCCCAAAGCACTCTCTGAAGGAGCTAGTTGATGCAATGTATAGAGTATTGGTCCTGAAGAAAAGGAGATGAATTCAAATCTAGCCTCAGATGCATTCTAGCTGTGTGATCCTGGACACGTAATTTAACTTCTTTTTTTTTTTTTTTTCCGATGTAAAAGAAGGATAATTGGGTCCAAGGCTGGTTGTGAGAGTCAAATAAGAGTATTTGTAAAGAGTTTAGCACAGTGATGATGCAATTAGATAGAGAACTACTGCTGGAATCAGGAGAACCTGAGTTCAAATCCAGCCTTGTTACTTGATATGTATTAGCTGTGTGATTTTGAACAAGTCACTTAATTCCAATTGCCACATACACACAAAAAACACAATCAACCAACCAAATTGCTTAAAGACACAGTGTCTGCCACACAATTGATGCTCAATAACTTGTTACCTTCCTTCCATCCACTATACTATAATCTACATTTGGATAGGCCTTGCACAGCTGGGGAAGAAGTGTGAAATGTGGTCTTTGCCCCCTGAAGAAGACCATATTGTTTAGTTGGATAGACAAGCCTAACATGAAACAATTTCAAACAATACAAGTCATTAAATGGTACACACATCAAGGAGTTAAGGGGAGATCCAACAGGAGTGGACAAATTTACATGTAAACTGATAACTTCTAGGGATTTAGAAAACAGTCCTTAATTATATGGTCAATTTGCTCATAAAATCATTTTCAAAAATAGTCTAAAATAAACTTTTAGGTTTAGCTATTTTTCAGTACTTGTACATTTAAGCTCATCGTTTTCCACATCTGTGAAATTATAGAATTAGATTATACTTAAGGCCCTTCCATCCTTAACATCTATGATTCAGTGCTTTTCAGGGATGGAGGGAAGGGAGTTGGAAGAGGAGTAAGCTTTATTATAAAAAATACACTTCTAGTAGTACCTTATACATGGAATGGATAGGGATAGGAACAGGACCTGTTATTTCACTGGCATACGAAACATTTTGGTGATGAAACACATTCCAGGGATTTATAGTCAGTTATGTTCTCTTGCCCTCATATAACATTTTATTTTGCAGTAAACTTATCAAGTAATATTTATTGTTTGCTATAATTATCTATGTTTCTGTCTTATCTTCTTCCTAGTATATCAACATTATAGAAACAGGAAACAAATATCTTATGTAAACTTTGTATTTTCTCAAGCCCCTAGTTTTGTGTTGGGTCCATTGTAAGTAATTTTCCAAAATGATGGTTGGATAAATCAAGTACCATCCTATCTTTTTTTTTTATACTGTCCTGTAATTTTGAATGGGATTCTTGCCAGTGTCTATTTTGATTTCTCTTAAAGCATTTAGGACATGTGCATTGTTTATAGTCAGATTTACCATTATCAGGTGTTTTGTTCAGTGACTGGCATGATGAACCTCAAGTGATATTCTGAGTTTGTTGCTTATGCATTGTAAAAAACTCTTTTTTATTGTGAAGAAGTCTGCTTGCTTTGTAGAAGTAACTTGTAAAAAAATGCAGCCAAAATGGAGAGTTAGTTAGTCTAAGCAATAACTAGAGTAGGATTTTATACCTACTCCTTCAAAAACAAAAACAAAACAAAAGAAAAACCCATGAACATCCAAACCAATCTGATAGTGCACACAAATCAATAATGTTTGTGTCATATTTCTTAGCATAAATAAATTTTGTGATTTACTAATTGTGCTTCAAAATTTTTTTTTGTTACACATACTTCCTTCAAAGTCTGTGATTTTTTTTTTTGTTTGTTTTTTGTTACATATACTTCCTATGTAGAAACTGATTCATATCCCTTTTTTTCCCTAAGTTGATAGTCTGGACATTAGAATTTCTGTGCCAGAAAAATTTATTACCTTCAATCCAACTTTGTAATGAGCCTTTTAGGTTAATCTTTGAAAGATGAACATGCAGGTCATTGCTTATGTAACCTTCAAGAACCCAAGACCAAACAGCTGTTTTCATACTATGAAGAAGTATCAGAATAGGATTTTATAGATGATTTACTCATTGTAGTAAGAAATTAAATAGAAGAATGCAAATTTTTGTGTACAAATGGAAGAGTAATCTTAGTAAAGTTGTTAACTTAGTGTTTTCAAGTTATCAGTATAATGGTGAATTTTCATCATTCTTGAGAATTTCTAAGTACCCAGAGGGAGTTAACTTTTTGACAAATCCATGAGCCTTTGACTTATGGCTTCCAAATATAGAAAGATATTTAATGTTAGGGCTTATATTCCTAGAATTCAAAGTAAAGACTCTTAACCTTTTATAAGAGCTGGGATAGAGAATAAGAACTACTTGGAACTTTCAATAGCTACAAAAACTAGAAAATTATGGTTTAGAAACCATATTCCCACCTCCAAAAAAAAAAAAAAAAAAAAGAAAATGGTTCCCAAGAATGAAGTAATGTGTGGAGTTTTGTTTCATTTAAGAATTGATAACTGCCAAGAAAAACCAAACGGAGATGAAAGCAAATAAAAAGAATGGTTATTTGGGGGTTTATCCCTGTAATCTTTTTTGCTGAGATCTTAGTAAAGCGCTACTTTTCCTCCCTTTGATGGGGTTAAAATCAGAAACATTCAACTGCTTTGCTTCCATGAGACACTCTATTCTGTAACATAAATTCCTAATGGATTCAGTGTAAACAAGTTTTCCTTTTTCTTTTTGATACTAAGAGCTGAAAGCTACTGGTAATGAGAAGAAAGGCAAATACAAATGAAAGATACAATGTTAAACTGCCAATCTTCTCATAGTGTTTAAGACTCCTTTAGCTTTTACATTAATGCTAATAGAATGGTCTTTTTCTTTGTATCTAGCAATAAGTAAAAGGACATTCCTGGAGTTATTTTTACACATCCATGTGACTGTTCAGGTAGTCAATGTATGAAGATTTGACCATCAGCTACTTTGATAAGGTTGAGAATTTAAAATGAAGGACCTTGGCTTTTATCAGTATCCCTTTCAGAAAACAAACATACACCTACTATGTGCCAGGCATTAAGAGAAACCAAAAGGTACCATATTTGGTTCATGGGTAATAGCAGTTTCAATCTTTAGTCAAAGAGATAATATACAAATATATGATAAGGCAAGCCATAAAACAGTTAAATTATTAATTTTTTAGACAAACTTTTATTAGATATTTTTCATTAAGCATTATACTTAGCATTGGGAATATGAAGACAAAGATGAAATAGTCCTCATTCTCAAGAAGCTCACTCAACTGAGTGAAAGTGACATGTACACAGACTTGTAAATAAAAAGAATATAGAGAGTCCATGGGAGTCTAGGGCATACTAGGAAATGGGGTGATTTGTATAGACCTCATGTATACAGCAGGTGACTCATGAGCTCAGTCTTACAGGAATCTGGGAATTCTGTGAGGTGAGGGAGTGCTTTCCAGACCTAGGGAGATTCTATTAGAATTCACTGTTAGAGTGAATGGATATGGGAGATGGAATTTTGAGTGTAAGGAAAAGCAAGCCAGATAATCTGGCTAGAATGAAGAATTTAATAAAGGGAATAACATTCAGTAAACCTGGAAAATTGACTAAGAAATAGATTGAGAAGGTATTTATGTGCTAATTAAGGGAGTTGGTATTTTATGTTAATAACATTAGGGATTACCTAGAGGTTCTTGAGTAGGTAAATGACAAGGTCAGACATTCTTTAGGGATACCTGGCTAACAACTATATGGGTGATGGTCAGATTAGATGTAATGGATAGATTGGATGTTTGTAAATCAAAAAGCATTTATTAAGAACCAGCTATGTGCTAGTTTCTGTGCTGGTGTGTTGGGAATACTAAGATTATTTAAGTAGGAAAGAAAAATGCATAAATATAAAGATATCTTTAAAGTAGAAGGGATAATTTGGAGGACAGGCACTACCATCAGGGAAAGATTCATTTTGAAGTTGATGATTGAGCTGGAGTTGTAAGAGGTAGTAGTGAGGAGAGTGTGAATTTTAGGTATCAAGGACAGCTAGATTAAAGGATCAAATATAGGAGGAGTATCATATTTGGTTGGACTATATGAGAAAGGGATTAATTTGTAATAAAGAATGAAAGGTCGTGTGGGACCAGGTTTAACGGTATTAAATACCAAATAGAAGATTTTTATATTTGATTCTTGAAGTAAGAGTGAGTCACTAGAATTTGAGTAATATAGTGAGGAAAATCACTTTGGCAGGTATGGAGGATGGATGGGAATTGAGAGTGATTTGACACCATAAGCTATATAGCTAAACTTTAGGAGGAGAGAGATGATGAAAGTTGCATTTTTCTATGTAATAGATCTGGGAGTCATGTACTTGCACTTCAGAATTTGATGCTAATTGAACCCATGGGAGCTGTTGAAGTCACCTAGAGAGAGAAAAGTTGTAATTATTTTTACAGTAATTAATTGATAAGTGCATGCATAAGTAATAAGTGATAAATTGAAAGCATGGAGAGAAAACATTGAATTGAAGATTATTACAATGATTTCTTTGCAAAAGAGTTCTGTAGAACAAACCTCTTGATACAATTGACCAGGGTGAGGTGGTTGATGTTCTTTCTAAAAACAATGTAATATTAATCTGGTTACTAGGGATTCCATGAGTACTTCCATAAGTCTATGCCCCATGTAACAGATAAATCTGATTGCCTTTTTAGGCAAAGAGAAGATCATTTATGACTTGCCATCAGTTGGGAGCTATCCCCTGTTTCTTCCCATTGCAAATATCCCCAAAACCTAATGCAAACACTTAGAGCCTTCTGAAACCTTCTGAAGCAATAATAAAACAAAACAAAGTAGTAGTCGTTCAGAAAATAGAAAGAAGAAAGGGATAAGATATTATGGGTGACATTTCATTCCTTGCCCTAGTAGCTTTAGGGCATTTTTTCATTTTTTACTTCCTAATTCACTATGGAAAAAACTATATATATTTTCTTTGGGTACTATACCCTAGCAATGTAGCTACTTGTGATGTATCTATTTTAGCAAATTTCTGTCATTGCAACATTCCACAGAATCTTTTATAAAGATATTGGAACTATATTGTGCAACATTGTAGCCACTCTTTATTACAATAAATATTTAATTATTGCATGGTTTTGGTGCTATATCAGTCAAGCAGCAGCAAGAAGTACTAATTTGCTTGACTTGTTACATATGTGTGTTAAGCGGAATAGATAAGGATGTTCAAATTTAATCATGCTTTCTATCCTTTAGTAGTTTACAATTTGAGTTATATGAAGGGGTTTACTTTCTTATAGAACTTTGAGTATCTCCTTTCAGTTGATCGATTTTTATTGTTGTTATTTTTGTACATACTTTACCATTTCTGCTTAGCCAAGCAATCATAGGCTTAAAAAATGAGGCCCAATGAGATGAAATAACTTACTTGAGATCACATGGGTAATAAGTGGGAGAGCTGGGATTTGAACCTATGTCAAAATCCCATTCCAATGCATTTCTTGTGGCAATAAGCATCTTTAAAATAGGAATGATCTATTTCATCTTGGCTATCTAATAGTAGTACCTTGCATTATTCAAATCTTTGTTGAAAGAAATTTCTCATGGGGCAAGCTTCTGTAGAAATATAGTCAGAGGGACTTCGCTTCTACAGAAAAATACTCTTTCTGCTATTCTTTCCCATCTCCCAATCTCACATTAAGATAGTTATGACTGTCTTCTGCAGAAATTTACTGGGTAATTGCTTTTTTCCCTTAATAGTATTTTTATTATTTTATTTTTACAAATACATGCAAAGATAATTTTTAACATTCACATTCGCAAAACCTTGTTTTCCAATTTTCTCTCCCTCTCCTTCCCTCCCCACACCCCACTCCCCAAGACACCAAGCAATCTGATACAGACGAAACGTGCAATTCTAAAAATAATCCCATATTCATCATGCTGCACAAGAAAAATCAGATCAAAAGAGGAAAAAAAAACATGAGAAAGAAAAAGACAACAACAAAAAGGTGAGAATACTATGCTTTGATCCACATTTAGTGTCCGTAGTCCTCTCTCTGGATGTAGATGGTACTTTGCATCACATGTCTATTGGAATTTCCCTGAATCACCTCATTATTGAAATGAGCCATGTCCATCACAGTTGATCATTACATAATCTTGTTACTATGTATAATGTTCTCTTGGCTCTGGTCACTTCATGTACCATCAGTTCATGTAAATCTTCCCAAACCTTTCTGAAATTAGCCTGCTCATCATTTCTTACAAAACATTACATTCATATTGGGTGGTTACTTTTTGAAGGTAGCATGGACTATGAAGACTAATAAAACATGGTTCCTGTCCTTAGTCAATTTATACTCTAGTACTAAAACAACTGGTTTTTACTAGGTAATATTTATTCCTTGCTCACATCTGTGAACCAGAAAAATGAAGAAAGAAGAAAGACAGAATAATGTAATGGCAAGAGTGATATATTTGGTATAAAAGCATTTAGTGCAAATACAGTCTCTCCTGCTTATCACTTATTTGCTTTGGGGCTAAGTCACCTTTCTAGTCCTCAGTTCCCTCATTAGGGGTTTGGCTTGTGAACTGCACATAGTAACTGGAACATAATAAACATTTATCAATAAATGCTTGTTGATTTGAGTTTGTAAATGATAATGAGGGGGAATTAATGGAAAGAAAAAATAAATCTATATTATACATTTTTTGATTCATTTTTCTTATGTAAAAATATGGAATTTCTTTTCTCTATTTTCTCTAATTCATACTTTTTCTCTATTCAGCATAGTTATATGTTTGCTCAGAAATGAAAGCTCAGAAAGTAAAATGATCAATGATTGAACTGAAATCAGGTCTAGCTTTATTGTAGTTTCTTTAACCCATTCTCTAACAACTCTTTTTTTTTTTTTTTTTTTTTTTTTGCTTTTTGCTGAGGCAATTGAGGTTAAGTGACTTGCCCAGGGTCACACAGCTAGGTCATGTTAAGTGTCTGAGACCAGCTTTGAACTCAGGTCTTCCTGACTTCAGGGCTGGTGCTCTATCCACTGTGCCACCTAGCTGCCCCTCTAACAACTCTTTATCACTTACCAAAATGCTGATGATGGTATTCCTAGTTTGTATCTTCAAGAATAAGAGTGAGCTCATGCCTGAAAGGACATTGTGCTTTTCCACTTCGGGAATGTGGTAACACTTAAACAGATCCAGGGAATTCCCATTGTTGTCCTGCATGGCATATTTTGAACACCAGTCCTGTTTTGGAGAGTTTTTCTTCTCCACATAGGTCCCAAAGGCAAGTCATAGTATCAATCTGTACAGAAGCAAGACAGGAAATCCTTCCCTTACTGTTTCCTGCCAGTAATTCTTTTTGTAGAATTAGGCAGAAGTCCCAGAAATTTTTTACCATCTAGTTTCAAATGAAAAAAAAAATGAGTTACATTGACATCTTTTGCTTTTACATTGTCTGTATCCCTCTCATTCTATTTCTCCAGAGAGCCATCCCATAAAACAAAGAATTTTGTTTAATGAAAAAGGAAAAAAAGTAAAACTTATTAATACATTGAAAAGATATTATATAGTATAGACAAGGTTCCACATGTGTTCCTCCTCTTCCTCATCTCTACAAGAATTGGGGATAAATATTCTTATAGCTCTTGTTTAAGGCCAAGCTTGTTCTTTGCAATTTTAGCAAAATTTTCACTTGTTTTATGGTGGTTGTTATTATTTTTTTCTTTTATATTGACGCCATGATTCTGCTTGTTGCTTTCTGGACTCTGCTTTACTTTTAATCACTTCATTTAAGTTCTCTGTATCTATCATAATCATTTCTTTCAGCACAATAATATTCTATTCCATTCAGATACTGTCCCCAATCAGTGGACAACAAAAGTGATATTGTAAATATTTTGGTGTAAATGCAGCTTTCTTATAATTAGTGACCTTCTTGTGGATTTATGCCTATATTTGTAATTTTTTTAACTCAGAGGATGTGGACATTTTAGCCAATTTATTTACATAACTCCAAATTGCTTTCTAAATTGATTGTACTAATTCTTTGCTCCACCAGCAGTGCACTAATGTGCCTTTTCTCTTCAGTTCTTTGGAAATTATTTGCTTATATTGCATGGTATCTTTTGCTTTTGAAGGGCTCTAATTATTAGGAATCTTTTTTTAACATCAGGTTTATTAAATTTGGCTTTTGTAATTTCTACCCATTGCTCTGGTTTCTATCTTCTTCAGGGGCCTCTTTTATGACAGTGTTTCATATCTTTGAAGACTGCTATTGTATCAACCAGTAAAGCAACTAATACTTTTTAAGTGCTATACATTGTAATAAATGCTGGAGGTATAAGTACAAAGATCCAATTAGTTTACTTTCTAATGTTAATTTGTAACATTTAAATTGTTACATCCACAGCTTGAACAGTTTATGCAGATATGGATCTCCCAGTTAAGATCAGAATGGATTATCACCTTCCTATTCCTGGATACTTAACAAAATTTAAAATTAAAGTTCTTTTTGGTTTAGATGCCATAACTGATTATTGAATAATACTGAACTCAAGACGTTCTTAAATAACCAGATCTTTTGTAGCAAAGTGCTTTCTAACCATTTCATCCTTATATTTGTGGAGTTAATCTTTTGAACTCTGGTATAAGTTTTTATTTTATTCCTATTAAATTTTTTCTTGTTTGATTTATCCTAATTTCAGTTTTTTTGAAATGTGGAAATGAACTAATCCAGAGTGAAATAAGCAGAGCCAGGAAAACAATACAAATAATAATTATGATAATGTAAATAAATGTCGCAATAAAAGATACCTGGACTCTGATTAAATACAGTGATACACTTTAGTTCTGGAGATAACGTAATGAAACATACTGCTCTCCTCTCACATAAGAGAAAAGAACTGTGGAAATGGAATAATTTGTTTAAATACTTTCTGTGTTATAAGAGAGGTTTTGGAGAGCATCAGGAAATAACCATGATATAAGAGACATCTAGCATCAATAAATCTTTTTTAATGGACAAATAATATATGGGCAGCAATATCACAAGAAATGGTCTTAGTTTTTATAATGATTCTATTCAAACTGTGGAAAAATATATAAAATTTGGATAAACTGCAGCTAAGGCATTTCCTTGATCTGCCAGTTGAGTGACCCTGAAATAAGAATAATCTCATATAACCTATTTTGGCTGAAGTCATACTGGTTCTTTGTGATCACTTTTTTACTTATTTGCTAACCATCTCTTTAATAATATGGTATAAAATTTTGCCAGGAATGGAAATAAAACCTACTGACTTGAAAATTAACCTGGGTTCTTTGTTCAATCCTTAGAAAGTAAGTAATTTAATCCAATCCAAGTTCTACTCTAGAAGCAAGTGTGGTTTCTCTTAGAAGAGAAGCCAGCCTTTAGTTTCCTGTGACCACAACTATAACAAATATTTCTTTTTTTTATATGTATATTCCATGTATGTTAAGGGAATTGATTGACATCTGAGATACTGCAGAAAGTTACATTCCTCGTTCCTTTTATTCATTCTTACCTGAGCACTTATGAAGTAGCATGTGTGATCTGAATTTATTATAATTGTGTTGAATGTATGTTTCTTTTTATAGTGTTTGCTTATACACACACACACACACACACACTCATGTATGTATCTTTGTGTAGACCTTTAAAGACCGAATTTCAATCACTGTCACATTAGAGAAGAATAATTAGCAAAAATCCTAAATGATGCTTGTCTTTATACTTTTATTCTATAATTAATTAAGATAAGTTCTTTATACCTTGAGTAGTGGCATTAGCCTATCATTGTCAGTCATATTAATCATACTGATCATTAGCAAACATTTATGGAGAGCATATTGCTCAGGAAATTATTAAGACAACAAAAAAGCACTATTCTCTGGCATGCATTATCTTTGAATTTTATATACCTCCCACAGTCTCATATATAATAAAATAATAGATATAGTTATTTCTTCATTTTTTTCAGATAAAATAATTGGGATACATGGAGGTTAAGTGACTTGCTCAAGGTGTGGTACTTAATAAATGGCTTTGGTTTCTTTTTCTGAATTCAAATGAAAGTCTGCCTTTACATATTTGATATAAGGCATTTATTTCTCTTGCTAGGTGGTTTTGGATAGATAAATTTCCAAATGCTTTTCCTCTCTAAATCCCATGAAATAACAGTTCTGGGAAGAAGAGCTAGTTTAACTTAACATGATTCTACTTTGTGAGCATACTTCAAGTTATTCCCCATGTAATAGATGAATCAGTTTGGCCAAGGAAGCACATCTTCTAGTTACTCTTGTCATCAATACTAACTCTCAAAACAAAACAAAACTTTTATGTCATTAAGGGGAATTAAGGGGAAGGTGCAGTTATTGTTTATGTAAAGGTATCTAGATGACTTTTATATTTTTATGTATTTTATATTTTTGTGTCACATATTTGTCTGTTCAAAAATAAAAGTAAACCTTTTTTTGAGAGAGACACACACAGAAAGTAGAGAGATACAGAAAGACACACACACAGAGTACTCTTTATAATTTAGGAGGAAGATTTTGATGGAATGTGTTAATCTTGTTAAAGTTTGGTATAACAAATAATTCTGATATATAAGGGAAGATACTTATGTGAAAATATGTATTCAGGGCACTACTCCCTGCTTCCTTTAATGGAGGAACTTGTTCATCTTTTCCTACTGGATATCTCAATCTTGAAGTATGTTATATGAGTTTTTTTTAATTTTTAATTTTTATTAAAGCTTTTTATTTGCAGAACATATGCATAGGTAATTTTTCAACATTGACCCTTGCAAAGCTTTCTGTTACAGATTTTTCCCTCCCACCCCTTTATTCCCTCCCCTAGATGGTAGGAAGTCCAATACATGTTAATTATGTTAAAATATTTGACAGATCAAATATGTATATATATATTTATACAGTTATCTTGCTGTACAGGAAAAAGAAAAAACAAAACAAAAACCTGAGAAGGAAAGCATAATGCAAGCAAACATCAATAGAGATCATGAAAATGCCACATTGTGGTCCACACAGTTCCCATAGTCTTCTCTCTGGGTGTATATGGCTTTCTTCATCACTGAACACCTGGAACTGGTTTGAAACATCATTGTTGAAGAGAACGATGTCTATCAGAACTGATCATCATAAAGTCTTATTGTTGCCATGTACAATGATCTACTGGTTCTGCTCATTTCACTGAGCATCTGTTCATGCAAGTCTCTCCAGGCCTCTCTGAAATCATACTGCTGGTTGTTTCTTACGGAACAATAATATTCCATAACATTCATATACCATAATTTATTCAGCCATTCTCCAATTGATGGGCATCCACTCAGTTTCCAGTTCCTAGCCACTACAAAAAGGGCTGCTAGAAACATTTTTGCATATGTGGGTCTCTTTCCCTCCTTTAAGATCTCTTTGGGATATAGGCCCAATAGAAACACTGCTAGGTCAAAGGGTATGCACAGTTTGATAACTTTTTGAGCATAGATGAACCAAAATTTTGATCACAAAAGACTTCTCTATTTCCTTTGTGCCCTTGTCATTTAATTCAGGGATTTGTGTCAGTGTATTCTGCTTCTAGCATTTCTTGACTATCCCAAACTGGCAGAAAGTTAAGCTGGTTTCCTTCCCTCATACCATAATTTTAATGATAATTTGATTCTAGTAAATAATAAAAGCACCTTTGTATAATGATAAGGACTAGATCTATAATTTCATTAGTATAGGGAGCTTCCAGATGAGGAAATTTCTACCAATAATGGTGGTGGACACTTCTCCATAATTTATAGGATTTTATTTCTATAAATAATGTTATCTAGAGAATCAGTTTTCAGATTTTTTGGTCTCAAGAATCCTTTATCCTCTTAAAAGTAACTGAGGCTCTCACTTGAAGAGCTTTTGTTTATGTAGGCTATATCTATCAATATTTGTCATAATCTATTTTTGCCATATTTTTGCTATATTATAAATGAAAATCTCTTAGTATTATTATGAAAATAGTCTTGACAACAAAAACCAACTGAAAGGGGTTAAGAGGACTCTGGTGCTTCTATTTTTTATCCGCCAGCAGGATTTTGTTCCTAAAGGGCTGTAGCCAACCTGGCTCTCAAAACCTGAGCAAAGTTCTGCAGCCTGGAGCAAGGATATTTATGACACTGGAAAGATGGAGAGTGCACTGGGTTCAATATTGGGTTTTAATGTAAACCTATGTCATGTCCTTGGTTCTGCTATTGCAGCATTGCTACCAATAATAGTCTGTGTTGGGGCTGGAGGAATAGATGCGTGTCTTAGATATGGAAACAATTGAAGTTGTTTATCTTTGGCACATGATATCTGTTCTGGAGAGGTTTGAGAGGTAGCAGAAATTGGAAAGAAAGGATCTAGTCTGCCACATCTATTCTGTGATCTTCAGACACGTCTGATTCTTCATGACCCAATATAGGATTTTCTTGGCAAAAATATGGGAGTGGTTGTCATTTCCTTCTCCAGCTCATTTTACAAAAGAGGAAACTGAGAGTTAAATAATTTGCCCAGGGTTACACAGTATGTATGAGGCCACATTTAAATTCAGGAATATTCATTTTCCTGACTTTAGGCCCTGCACTCTATCCACTGCACTACCCTGCTGATCCAGTAAATCAAAGGTATGACTTAAAATAACCTTTTTTCTTACTTTACGGGAAACTCTAGCCATCATGCCTACTGTTTGTTTTATTTCGGTAATGCTTTAAAATTTATAAAACACTTCCTCATAACAATTATGTATTTGCACCATTTTATTGAGGAAGAAACTGGGATTTAAGAAGGTTGATAGTCGATGATACAGTAAGTTTTGGGAACTTGGATCATTTGAGTCTATAGGATCAGTGCTTCCTCTCTCCAATATACCATGTTGCATTGATTTTGAACTGTATGTGACTTCATGACCATTTTAATTGTGGTGTGAAGTGTTTATAAAAGTATGAAAGGTATTCATTTTATCATGATATTTCATCATACCATCTGTTGTATCATTTTGAAATAAAAATGCTATCTGCATAATAAAACCAAATTAGTTCATAATTTCAAAAGTTTTAATCAAATTTTGGAAGTATATTTCAAGTTACTTTACAAAGTAAAAGAAAATTACTAAAAACTTGAATAATTATGACATAGGGATGAATATGAAATTCATTGAGGGTATGCCAGTTTATGAATCATAATGACAGGGCGAGATCTCTTTTAATCTCTTATTGTAGAATAATAATAGTATTTCAGAACTGGACAGGGCCTATAACTGTTACTTAAAATTTTTAATTAGTGCTATAATTTTAAAAGTATTCCTAATAATGAACAAACTGAAACTTATTACTCACACTATGTCATTTATAACAAATCAAAACCACGAACCAGTAAAGTACTTCTTTTAATAAAAGCTCAAATAGGAAGTGTATAATCCTCAATTGCAGAGGTGTAGCTGCTAATCTAATTATATTCATTAATCAGTCTTTTTTGACACTTGCTTCATAGATGGTTCATGTAGTACAGAGTAGTCTAGCATATGTGGTAGAGTAGTGGACTTGGATTGAGGAAGTCCTGGATTCAAATCCCACATCTAACATGTACAAACTGTGTGACCTTGGCCAAATGACATAGCTGACATTCAATTTCCTCTCCTCATCTATAAAATGATCTACTGATTTACTTTGGGAAAATGCCCTTAAGTTTCTATCTCATGTTGCCTGTTTTGGGGATTTTTTTTTTCTGAGGTAAGTTGGGGTTAAGTGACTTGTATCTGAGGCCAGATTTGAACTCAGGTCCTCCTGACTTCAAGCCTGGCACTCTATCCACTGCACCATCTAGCTGCCCCTATGGGGATATGTTTGGATGATTTAGTTAGAATTGCTCTTTACCTCAAACTTTAATTGTATCAGTTGAATAAAATGGGTGGTGAATAGGTAAAGGTGCTTTGGAAGTGGGGGAAGTGGTAATATTACATCAAACTAGGACTGGGTGTGGGCAAAATTGACAGCTGCCTGGTGACATATTTTAGAGATGTATAGATGCCTTTTGTTTTTGAAATTACATTTCTTTCCATATATCTACTGAACCATAAACAGATAGAGTCAGTCCAACTTTCATGGGAAAAATATTCCTAGAAAATGGCAAGGAAGTAAAATTTAGGGATATTGATACATTGAATCCATGGGAAATAGGGGATTAAATTCCTAATGACCACCAAAAATTATAGTCTTTCACTAGAGATTATTGAAAATACACTTTTCTGTATATAGTTTTTAAATTATAATCCATTATTTCTGATAATGTACAATTTTCCTAACACAATAATCATTAACCCATAAAATGCAGTATACAAGATCAAATTGATAATATGCAAAACATTTTTCTTGCTCGTAATTCTTTAGAATTCTTTGACGTTTTGTTTTAACATCTCAAACCCCTTCCCCACAAAAAAGCAACATTGAATTTAGACTTTTTTAGTCTTTGCTTTTCATAAAAGTTATAGTACCATAAATACAGCATAACAAAAATTTTAAAAATTAAAACATTTTTAATCTGAATTTTACTTTCCATAATATCAGATGGTGATGTGAGGACATGGTACTATATATAATACTGCTGTAAATCTCTCTATCTCTGGGAAAGGTTATTGGGATTTTAGTCTTTGCTGTCTACCCAAAGGATTTGTATTGCATTTTGGGAGCATAATTGCAACCTAAAACTTGTTTAAATGCAAACAGTGAAAATATGCAGTAAATGCATGCTTCTTTACTGTAGTAGGGTGAATAAAGCTGATAAAACTTTTGGTAGGCTACTAACTACTCCACAAACTTGGCATGCATCATACCTTTTTTTTTTCTCTACACATAACTGTGAATGTGTATGGTTGCCAACTCAAAAATGAAAATGAGGTTACTCATAAAATCATGCCAGTGTTCGAAGTCACAAAAGGTAAAAGTGGCAATGTTGAGGATTAACTGTGCCTGTGTGTGTGTGTGTGTGTGTGTGTGTGTGTGTGTAGACATAGACACAATCTCTTCCATCACATCCTCTGTTGTGACAGAAAAGAAATCAATTGTATAAAACTTAATGGCAAAATGACTCTTTTTGATTAAATACAATATTTCACATTCATAGTTTTTTATCTCTCTACCAAAAAGAATATTTTACATCTTTTTGATCACAATGGATCTTTACAATCCATCACAAAATAGCTACCTTTAAGTTGCTACTTTTTTTCAATTATGTTAGTATTGGATCATTGGGTATAATATATACCTTACCTTATTCTATAGCAGTTTATACATGTCTTCCTCGGTTTTTCTGAATTATTCAAAGTCACCATTTCAGTAGTATTTTATTTAGTTCAGCCATTCTTCAATTGATAAACTTTAATTATATTTCTAATATTTTTACTACTAAAAGAGGTACCAAATGTGTTTATAATTCTAGAAAATTATTTTCTATTTGACTCAGATTTATTTATTTTAACAACAATGGTATAATTCTTCCAATATAAAGGGTGTTGAGTAGAGTTAGGGATGAGGAAGAGAGGTTGTAGTATGATTTTCTAATATCAAGAGAATATTGTGGTGGTTACCATTTAAAAATTCTCCTAAGGTGCCAGGATTCCTTCTATAAATTTCATTTTTACAGCATTTATTTTTGTTAATATTCAAAGAGGAATATATACATATTGGGGAGAGGAAAATCATCATCTAGCTAATAATAATAACAGTAGCTGATATTTATAGAGCTTGATGAAGTCTATAAAGTGATTTATATAAGTGATTTCATTTGTTCAACTTTGATTTTTGTTTTATTGGCTCTAAATGAAATTTTCTTTTTTGATTTTGTATCCTACTTCTTAAGGAGTTTCTTGGCCAATGGGGATATACTATCCATTTCCTTTTTCTGTCCTTCTCCCTTCAAGGGTCAGGAGAAAAAAGCCATGCTATTTCTATTATCAATATTCTGATTGAATGGCTTGGCACTCTTTACAGATAATGCTACTTTACTCTGACCTCTGAAAAACTATTAGCCTCCTAGAAAAAGAAGAGCTTTCAGCTAACTCAGTGGCATTTCTATACAATTTTTTTAAGTGCTCCCTTTATGCAGATTGTTTTTTGGGGCACTATGTAGGGAAGAGATAGAAAGTTTAGATTATTCCTTATTCCTTGCTAGCATTGTTTATGGCCTATTAAGAGAATGACTTATGCCAAATAACATGAGGAGCATTATAAGATATTATATATTTATTCATTCATTATGTGTGGTTTGAGGAAAGAAACTGTCAGTAGATAGAATAAGTGAAGGATTCCTGGGGAAATGGCTTTGAGTTGGACCTTAAAGGATAAATTAGAATTGTGTTCAGTGTATAAATTACTAAATTCAATGACCTCTTAATTCTCATCCTTCCTAATCCCTTGGTGCCATAGAATTTAATAACTGGTGATCTGTTTATTGGTGATTAGCATCTTTGTACATGGTTGGATAGTCATATTTGTCACATAGACCATACCTGTTTTCTGGTTTTAGTTAACCTGACAAAGTCTGTATTCATTTTGGTGTGCTCAGTTGAATCCAATATCACCCCCTTGAAATAATAAGGTCTTTTGTAGAAGTACAAATAATTAAAAAAAAAAAAACTTTTTAAAGTATACTATTACTATTTAGTAAGGGAGAGAAGTTGTGATTCTATTCTGTTTTCTCTCCATATTTACACTGCCTTTTGTATAATTTGAGAGGGCACAGATAATAGAAGAATAATAATAATACAACATTTGAAGTTTTTTTTAATATTTGGTATTTGAAAATGTATATTTACTAATATAACTGATTTTTTTTTAAATAAAGGATCTGGATTTGGTAGTACTTGTTTTTGTATAATAATGAACTCTATTTTAATTAATTATTTTTAATAAAACCTTAACAGACAGGAGTCAACATGAAAGTGTTAGTAGAATAGTAGAATAGAAAAAGGGATTACTTACAAAAATATAATGTTCTGTTACCTAGAATATTTATATACATATACGTATACATATATACATACATATATATATATATATATATATAAAGTTTCATGTAATAACAGCAAAACTATTCTTCTTGACTGTATCCTGATCTTCCTTCCATTTATTTTTTAATGCTTCCTTAATATCATTTGAATTTAATTTTTTTTCTTTTCTGGCATTACTTTCTTTATCCACCAGATATCTATTCCATGAAATAGAAATCCTTCCTTATAAGCAATAAGCACACAAACAGAACAAATCAACACATTGTCTATGTCTGTAATATATGTTTCTTTCTTTTCTTCTGGTTTGTTATCCCTATTTAATATCAGTCTTTTAAAATCAGGAATGGTTACTAAATGGGGCAAATCCCTAGAATCTTTCAGAGTTGTTTTCTTTTACATTATTGTGTTTATTATATAAATACTTCTCTTTTTCTGCTCATTTATCTCAAATCATCTTCAGTACTCTATTTTCTATGACCATCTCTTACTCAGAAGTCTCCTTTCTTTTTTCTTCTCATTATACAATTATAAAAGTATTGAGAACTTGAAGGAATTATATGTGTTTTAAATCCTCAATTTTTATTTTATGGATTATAGAAATTCAGGGATATAAAGGGAACCTTAGATGCTATTTAGTGCAGCTCATACTTGAAAAAGGAATTCCCTGTCTCTATCTTTTGTTTCACAAGATTTCGAGGTGAAGAATTCGTTTTTTTTTTTTTTTTTTTTTTTTCTTACTATGGGACTTTTGTGTTAGTTCAATCTATTGGTTTTCCTTATGACTTCTGGGAGCCAAGTCTAATTTCCTTTTTAAATAACAGCCTTCTAAAGTTTTCTCTTTAGCAGGCTAAACATCTCCAGATTCTCCTTATAGTGAGATTGAGTCAATTCACTTTTCTGGGCACTCTCATTTGTATGTATACTGTTTTGCTGCTTATTATTCTCACAACCTCTCCTCTGGAGAGCCTTCTTTCAAGAAAGCAATTCTACTATCTAGTGATCTACAGTGATCTCCTTCTAACTGAGACTGCAGTAGAAAGTAGGGATCCAGTTCAGATTAAAGAATGAACAAGAACTATTATTGATTAAAAATAGTGTGTTCAGAATGACTACAACATTTGAAAGATCAGTCTTGTGTAATACTGGTATCTTTTAGTGAGTGTAGATCATAATATCAGACAGAGTTCCACAATATTAAAATAATGGACAGATGTTATGACTATCAGTGTTCTTTGAAAGATCTTTTTAAAAAATTTTTTTTTATTAAATCTTTTTATTTGTATAACATATGTATGGGTAGTTCCCCAGCATTGATCTTTACAAAGCTTTCCATTACAAATTTTACCCCCAGTGTCCTCCCCTCCCCTAGATGGCAGGAAGTCCACTACATGTTAATAATGTTGAAATACTTGACAAATTGTGCAAGAAAAATCCTATCTACAAGAAAAAAAAAAGAAAACAAAATCAGAGAAAGGAAACATAATGCAAGCAAACCTCAATAGAGAGCCTGAAAATGTTATGTTGTGGTCCATATTTCATATCCCTCTCTCTGGGTGTATATGGTTTTCTTCAGTGAACAAATGGAACTGGTTTGAGACAATTCTTTGTTGCAGAGAGCCATGCCCATCAGAATTGATCATCATGTAATATTGTTGTTGCTGTGTATAATGATCTGGTTCTGCTCGTTTTACTCAGCATCAGTTCATGCAAGTCTCTCCAGGCCTCTCTAAAATCAACCTGCTGGTCATTTCTTACAGAGCAATAATATTCCATAACATTCATATACCATAATTTATTCAGCCACTCTCCAAATGATGGGCATCCATTCAGTTTCCAGTTTCTAGCCACTACAAAAAGGGCTGCCACAAACATTCTTGCACATGTGGGGCCCTTTCCCTCCTCTAAGATCTCTTTGGGATATAGGCCCAATAGAAACACTGCTGGGTCAAAGGGTATGCACAGTTTGATAACTTTTTGAGCATAGCTCCAAATTGCTCTCCAGAATGGTTGGATCCATTCACAGTTCCACCCACAATGTATCAGTGTCCCAGTTTTCCCACATCCCCTCCAACATTCCTCATTATCTTTTCCTGTCATTTTAGCCAATCTGACAGGTGTGTAGTGGTATCTCAGAGTTGTCTTAATTTGCATTTCTCTGATCAATAGTGA
>JAJPUD010005543.1:136377-155795 GCA_023553655.1 Myrmecobius fasciatus | reverse complement strand
AAAAAAAAAAAAGTCCTCCCAATAAGAAAGGATTTACATTCTGCCAAATCTTAATCCTGATTCTTTGAGTTAAAGAAATTCTCTCTGTTCCTGGAATTACAGATTCTTAGAAATGGAAGGGACCTCACAGGGCAACCAGTTCAACCTATAGATGAACAAGGATGCCTTCCATGACAACTCCAACAAATGCTAGCTATCATTAAGACTAAGAACAATTCCTTCAGTTTTTATGGGGGATTTCCAAGTTAGGGAAAACCTACCATTTCCTGAGGCTGTCTATTCCAGTTTGAGATAACTCTGATTCTTACTGTGTCCCCCACACTATATTAAGCCTAAAATTACTTCTTTTGTGGCCTCCATCCACTGTTCCTAGTACAAGGACAAGGCTAATCCTCCTTCATCATGGTAGACTTTCAAATTATTTCAAATTATATCCTCCTTCTTCTAAACAGTGGATTTCTCTTGTTCTACTTCTCTCAGTACTGCTCATTTTAAGAAAGCAACCTTATACGTCCTAAATACAGTCTCTGGCCTTTTTCTTCTGCAAGATCTCCAGTTCCAAGTAATCTTCTTTAGTACCTCCCAAGATTACTTTGGGGGATGGGGAACAAACCTTGGAAAGCATTCTCAATTTCCTCCACTGTGGGCTCAGGGTTGTTCCGGAGCAGAGTATACATGCTCATGACAATGCCAGGGGTGCAGAAGCCACACTGGGAGCCATGACTTTTGAAGATTCTTTCCTAAAAAAGAAGGTACAAATTGCTGAACCAATAAAAGAAAAAGAAAGAAAAAAAGAAAAAAATTGTTGAGCCAGCTATTCTACCCCAAGGTTTTGACTAGGGTACAAAGTCATTCATTCAGCCATTAGAATTTATTATGTTCATGGTAAATGCAGGGAACTGGAGGAGATACAAAGTTTAGATAAGGTAGAATTTGTGCCTTAATGGATTTACATTGGGGGAATATAAAACATATATAGACAACTATGAAACAAAATGATACATCATAAATGCATGACAGATTCAAAGTAAAGTCCAAAAACTGGATGGATTGTCTCAGAATAATTGGATTCCATCTCTAAGACCTTTAAGGTCTTTAAATGAAAACTCAATAGCTCCTTGTCAGGTATAGTATATTGGAAATTTTTTTCCAAGCATGATTGGACTAGTTGCCCACTTAAATCTCTTCCAATTTTGATTCTGTCCAAATGGGAAGGTCAATGCTGATTGAGACATAAGGGAAAAGTGCCAGTGAATTTTAGAAAGGTTGTCCTACATAAAATGACCATATATTCTAGACTAGCTAGAACAGTATTGATTTCAAGAAAAAATATATTTTAAATACAGTTTCTTAAAAGAAATTTCCTTAGAAGACCTTTTTAAATTAATTTTCTTCTCAAAATATGGTTACTATATTCAGTTATTCTTATACTTGTTCAGTTGTTTTTCAATTGTTGAACTCTTTGTGACTTCATTTGGGTTTTTCTTGGCAAAGATACTGGAGTGGTTTGCTATTTCCTTCTCTAGTTCATTTTACAGATGAGAAAATTAAAGCTATCCTACCCTATGCCCAACCAGTAGGTATTAAGGAGCTACATGGTTAGATTGTTTAACCTAAATTTTAATGCCACTGTCCTCTTAATTATAGTGATTCCAGAAAGTCTAGAAGAAAGGTGAGAAATGGGATTTTTGTCAACAGGTATTGTGATATGATTGGACTGCCTTGCCTTTTGAAGAAGTTCAGAATAAGAACCTGTTTTCCTGTATGAGAACAATTGTTAGGCAGATTATCAGGATAAAGCTTTTCATTCTACCTTTCACCTACTGTTTCAAAATAAGCAGAAGTATTCATTAGTCCTTACATCATTCCTACACATTATGTAAATGAATGACATGTGGTTTTTATTGTTAAAGAAATTAATATTTCAGGAAGTGAAGCAACATCCTCATAGGCATTCTGTAAGTCAATGGCTGGCCCAAGGAATAGAGCCTCCTAGAAGGATGTTGGCCACAGAACAAGGAGTTTGGGGACTTTTAATGGGAAAATGGAGGATTAAAGGTAAAATGAAGTATATTAATATTTTGGATCAAAGAGTTATGAAAGTCTGGAGGTAAAGGGTGGGAACAGAGGGAATCCTAGCATCTAGATCCTAGATATGAGCCTGATATGTTCTGATGACTACTGAGAAATAATCACTTAACAATTCTTTGCCTCAGAAACAGTGAGAACAGAAATCTCCTTACTTCAAAGAGGAATTATTTATGTCAACTTACTTGTTGTTTTCCTTTGGTTAAAGAAAGACTTTTCCCCACAAGATACATCATTGTACCCTTTGCACCCCACTCCATTGGGAGTAAACTTCATTTTACTTTTCCATTAGAGAGAAGGATTTAATTAGCTACCAATAGTCAGTCAACAAGCATTTATTAAGTATTTACTGAGTGCCAAGCTCATGTAGGGACTAGGTATACAAAAAGATGGCAAAATGGGTCCCCGAGCTCAAAGAACTAGAGTTCTCTAACCAAGGAAATAACATGTAAATAACTAGATGCATATGAAAGAAAGAGAAAGAGATAGAGAGAGAAAAAGAGATACAGAAAACAGGCAAAGACAGAGACAGAACAGAGACAGAGACAGAAAAAGAGCCTGAGAGAGACAGAAACAGAAAGACACACACAGAGACACAGAGAGATAGGGAGAAAGAGACAGAGACATAAACACACATACACACAAAGAAAGAGAGAGAAAAAGAGACAGAGAGAGAAGGAAAGAGATAAGAGAAAAACAGCGATAGAGTGTGTATCATTACATATATACATGTGCACATATATATACATTTATACACATATATTCATATATTCACTATATATATTTTAATGTACTTAATTATCTACCAGCTGTATCCTCCATGTATGTCTTTCATGTTTCTTGAGGACAAGTACTGTTCTGGTCTTTCTTTATAGTGCTAAGCATAGTCTGACATACAGTAAGTGCTCAATAAGTACTTTTTGACTAACTTAGAATTTGGATTAGATTAGATTTGGAGATAGAAATGACATTAGAATTCATTTATTTTGTCCAAGTCTGTCATTTTTACAGATATAGAAGCTGAGGCCCAGAGATTTTAAGGGACTTGTCCAAGGTGGCACAGATTAGTAAGTGGTAGAACCAGGGACTGAGATCACAGCCTCTATTTCCAATATATCAAGTTTTTTATTTAACTGTCCTGTGACCCCATTTATTTGGGTTTGCTTAATAGTCCATAAGGACAAGGACAAATGATGGCTCCTCTAAACTGCAGCTTGTCCCATTACCTAGCTCAGTATTTAAAATGTTTGTTGACTGGATAAAGAATATTTTGTAAAAGTAATATCCTTTTTCAGATCATGGGCCCTCATTTTTGATTCAGAAGATAAAGTCAGTATCATGGGAGGCCTTGCTGCCTATAACTACCACAAGCACTAGAAGAGAGAAAAAGGCATTATTTCTAGCACCTAGCACAATACCAGCACACAGTAGGTAATTAATAAATATTGATTAATTCATTTCCTCCTTTTCTTTACCTCTAGCTTCTCCCCTCTACCAAAATGTTGGGCTCTGAAGATTTTTGTTCCATAGGGAACAATGGACTCAAGTATGACTTCCTTCAGCCTCCTAGTACCCACAAGAAGCAGAGAAGAGTACTTTCTTTTTTTTTTTTTTTAATAAATTCAGCCCAGTGGTATATACATCAGGAAGCAGAATTAAATACAAAGTCCAATGTTTGTAATGTACTTAAACCTGATGTCAATAAGGAACATTTCCTTTACAGAGACACAGAGTGGGCTAAAGACCTCTAAGTTATTTTCCAACTCTGAGAATCTGTCAAATCATGAATCTAGGGTATAATTCTCTACAGACTTGCTAGTGCCAAAAAGTCTGCTTTCTCTTTTCTGGTTTACCACCCTCAGTACCAGCCCAGCTCACCTGGACAGGATGCAGCCTGGTTTTAGTGCTTCCTATTCCTTCCACAGTTGTCACAGCAACATGATGTAGGGAGCAGATAGGGGCCAAACAAGCATTGGCAGAAAAATGGCTGGAAATCCAAGTAAAGGATGGTAGAACTAGACCTGGAACAGACCTCAAAATCCAACATACTCAACAGACGAGGAAACTGAGAGCATGGCTTACCCAAGATCACACAAATTAATAGAGTCTGAAGTAGGATGTAAACACAAAATGTAGGTCCCCTTCTTTTCATGGCATCACATCACATATTCTTTCATGTTTTCCTTCCTTTCCTCCTTCTCTCTGTCTTTCTCTCTCTCTCTCTTCATCCTTTCTTTCCTCTCTCTCTCCATGTCTTTCTTCTTCCCTTCTCTTTCCTCCTCTTTAGCTTTCTTTTTCTCTCTCTCCCTTGTCTTTCTATCCCTCTCTCTCTCAATCTTTTCTCTATCTTTCCATTTCCTTCACCATTATTCTCCTACTAGCCCTTCCAGTTTTGTCTTCTTCCTTTCCTCTCCTCCTTCCTTTTCCTTCCTCTTCCCTTTTTTCCCTTCCTTCTTTGCTTCCTTACAAAGATCAGGGGCAACCCCAAAATAGCCTATCACTGTTACAGAATCTTAAAGTTGTAAAGAGCCTCAGCAGTCATCTAGTAGAGGGGAACCCAGTGTCTCCAAAGACAACATCTTTCACTTTGGTTTGACTCTAATTATTGGGAAGCTTTGTCTTAAGTGCCTCAGATGTATAACCAGATGTATAACCCTAGGCAAATCATTTAACCCTGTTTGCCTCTATTTCCTCATATGTAACATGAGCTGGAGAAAGAAAGAGCAAATCACTCCAATCTCTGCCAAGAAAACCCCAGATGGAGTCACGAAGTTCTACCACACACACACACACACACACACACACACACCATATTGTCATTTCCAGGCTAAACACCCCAAGTTCCTTCAATCAGTCCTTACACATGTATAATACCACAATCATGAGACCCTTCATCATCCTTATTGTCTTTTTCTGTTGTGGACACACATATATATGAAATCATATCTGAGTCCTGGCAGTCTCATCAATAAGTAAAGGATACACAATTTTATTCTGGAGCCGATCATACTTGGACAGCATCACGGTGCAGGCCCCACAACCACCTTCTCCACAGCCAAGTTTGGTCCCACTTAACCCCACTGGGAATACAAGAGTTAAGGAAAAGGAGTCCCCAATTCAAATGATTCAACCCTTGGACATGCTTGAACAGAATAGCCCCTTGAGGAATCACCCATTCAGGTAACAAAGCTGGAACATATAGGCAAGGAAGAGAGTTAAACTTCCTCATTAATATTTCTGCTATTAATCATGCATGACTCACTATTTCTGGAACACAACAGGGAAAGGGCCATTCCCATTTCATAAAGGAAACTGAGAGAAAATGTCCTCAGCCCGGTTCTGTGGGACACTGGTACAATCTCTCTAGATCTATTACCAGATGTAGGCACTTCCATAGCTCCTCTCCATGTGAAGTTTGGATGGTCCCAATAATAATCATCATAGGATAGTAGATTAAGAGCTAGAATAGAATCATTTTAGTAGTAGGCTAAAGGAGGCACCCTTTCTGATCTATTAATTTAAAGCCTTCAAATTTAAACCTTTATACGCAAAGAATCATGAACAATTGGAACTTAAAAAATAAGATTTTAGTGGTTATCTAGGTTAAGCTAATTATTCCCAAACCCCAGTGGCCTCTACCTCCACACCTGGCCACTTTTCAGGACAAAAACAGAATAGAAACCTTTGAATTATAACCATTTCAAGTCAAAACCCAAGTTAATGTGTCTACCAGGAACAAACAAATAAGAAAGCTGGATGTCCTATAGTCTACAAAAGATTTAACCCAATCTTCTCCCTATGGCCAATGTTCTTCCACCAAAAGAAGGAACTGATCTATATGAATAAACGGAGTTCCTTATGTGGAGATCCTCACACTGATATAATCTAATTTTTAAAAAATGGTTACTACATTAATAAATACATTATTTTGTATTATTTTTGCATTTTGTAATATTATTATTATTTCATAGCTAACTTCTATATTGTGCTTATTATGTGCAGCTAAGGGGTACAGTGGATAAAGTGCTGGGCCTGAAATCAGAAAGACTCCTCTTTGTGAGTCCAAAAGTGGCCTCAGACACTTAGTAGTTGGGTGACTTCCAGCAAGTCACTTAACCCTGTTTACCTCAGTTTCCACATCTGTAAATTGAGCTAGAAAAGGAAATGGCAAACTACTCCAGTATCTTTGCTAAGAAAACCACAAATAGGGTCACAAAGAATCAGACATGACTGAAATAACTAAACAAAAATGTCCCAGATACTGTGCTAAGGTCTTTACAAATATAATTTTCTTTAATCTTCACAACAATCCTTAATTCCCTCTGGGCATGTTGTGTGTTTAGAGGTGGGGGAGGTGAGTGGAACAAGTTCCCAGGATGAGAGAACTACCTATTTGCAGGGATTGGAACTGCTACTATTCTTTTGTTCTCTGTTCCCATTTTTAATAAAGCAAAAGACACAGATTAATCCACATCCTCATTTGGGCTATCCCCTGGGGTAACCCAAACCTGCAACAGAATTCAAATCCTGCCAGGATCTGCCCATCTAGATAGCTGACAGAGCCATTATTGCCTTCAGTCACCCATTTTAGTCAGCAATGCGGTTTCATCACTCTGAACTAGCATATGTTGTGTATGTGCATGTTGCTAGACCAAGGTTCACAAAAAGGGGGTCTTCTCTTCCCTAGAGATGCATTCTTTATGAAGTGGATAAAGGCTAAAGAAGGCACCTTTTCTGATCTATTAACTTAAAGCCCTCAAATTTAAACCTTTACACCCATAGAATTATGAACAATTGGAACTAAAAAAAAAAGATTTTAGAAGTTGTCTAAGCTAAGCTAATTATTACCGAACCCAAGTGTCCTCTGCCTCCACACCTGGCTACTTTTGAGGACAAAAATGGGAAAATTATCACTTGCTCAAGTACACATAACTAACCAATAGCACAGCTGAGAGTAGAGCTTAGGTGTCACCCTTGCCCCATGCTGCCTCCCCTCAGAAGTCTGCCATCACCCTCTGAAGGCTAAACTTCTTCTACAAGCTTTGAGGATACATTTTCTTCTCAGATAAGCCAAGAGCATCATCTCTGGATCTGCATTCTTCTCTACCACCTAAAAAAGAAGGAAAGAAAAATGTATCACATTGAGTACTCAGGAAGCTTGTAATTTTTTTTTAATTCATCAGCAATTCAATATGTATTAATCTCATGTTTTGTATGAAGAACTGTGCTAGCTAGAGATAGAATTCCAAGAAACCTATGTTCTACTGATAGGAAGCAATATGCAGAGCTAACTAAGAGAAGAATTAAAGTGAGTGAGTGTACAAGCAATACTAGTGGGACAGGAAGGAGAGAGAGAATTGGGAAGACTTCAAGGAGGAGATGGAAACAGAACCAAACCTTAAAAGAAGACAAGAACCTTGAAGAGCAGGATGAGGATATCATTCTAGCAAGGGGCTCATCTTGTTCTGAAGCATGGAAGCATGAGATAGAGTACTGATTTGGAGGAGCTTCTGGTAGTTTAGCTTAGTTGTAAAGTAAAGTTTGCAAAATGAATTAGTGTTAATTAAGGCTGGAAATGTAGGTAGGAGTCAGAATGTGGGGGATCTTAAATATCACACTGAAACTATTTTAAGCCTATAGGAAATGGAGAGCATCTGAAAGTTTTTAGTCAAGGGAAGGATCTGGTTAGACTTGTGCCTTTAGGAAAATTACAGGACTGGCATTCAGGGATTTGTAGGAGCCAGACAGACAAGTTCATGCTGATTGTTAAGTTTTTGGTGTAGGAATGTCAGCTACAAATCAGGGCTTGAATTATTATTTCCTTGATTGCCTAGACTTAAGAAAGGGATAAATAAAATGCTAATAATCCAGATTGAACTTTAAAGTATATAGGAGAGCCTGTTGGTAAACATTTACCATCACACCTCTGGGGAGAATGTATGGAAGAAGGGTAAATTACAGAGGGGAAAGACTGGATGTAGGGAGATCAATTCAATTGCAATAGTGTAGGTAAGAGGTGATTAGGGCTGAATTATAGTGGCAAGTCTATGAGGGGAAGGAGGGGAAATGATGTGAGAGACTGACAAGATTTGGTATTTGACTGAATATGGGGCAAACGGGGGTAAGGGAAAGAGTCTGCTTTCTCTCATAAGAGTTTGCAAAGATCATTGGGGCACAAGAAGTCAAGCTAAAACTAGTAGAATGCCACTAAAGGATCATAAAAAATTAACATATTGAATATACTTTAAATTCTTAATGTTAAATTGGCTCATTGTGCTGAACCTTCTGCAGCATTTAAAAATGTGATATTCTGCTCTAGACCTGGATTTAGAGTTGAAAGAAATCTTAGAGGTCATCTAGGATTATATCTTCATAATTTGACTTTAATAACCTCTGTCTGTAGAAAACATCTAGGCTTCTGGCCTACAGAAGAAGTACAGCTTTATTAATGATTCAACAATGATTGTAAAATCAGGCACCAAAATTTACTAGATTTTAGGGAAGGAAGTTTAAGTCTAGTGTTTTGGGAAGGCATGTGGTAGAAATGCTTAATAAACTCATTAATAAGAACAAACTTGGTTTGTCCTAGTTCCTTATCAGTTAACTCCTGGCCTACATTAATACCTTCCTGAATAGTGATCCAGTCTCTAGGAACTCTTCACCACCTTCAGATTAATCTTCTTAAAGCACCATTTTGATCATAATGCCCTGCTCAAAAATCTTTACACTTTGCATTTTACCATTCAAATCCAAATTCCTTAGCCTGACATTCAAGGCTCTCTACATTAGATCACTGGGTTACCTCTTCTGACCTCATTTCCCATTACTTGATTATATGAAAGCTATACTCCAAAACCAAGGTCTACCATTCTCCAAGCACAATTCATACTTTCCCAACTACATGCCTTTATTCATGTGGTTCCCCTACATGAGATACCTTTTCCACCTAGTGAATTCCTACTCATTGTTCAAAGCCCAACTCAAACTATCCCTCTTCCTTTACACCTTTCCCAAATAATTTATCCTGCTGAAATATTTTCTCCCTTTTCTGAAAGAAACTCTATACCATTCTGTAGCATTCGTTATATACTGCTTTTACTACATAGATCTGTGTCCAAATTATATGGTCAACTAGACTGGAAACTTTTTATCTTTTATACTTCCCTAGGTTTCACTAGCATAGTGCTACATAGAGAATAAAAACTCAGACAGCAAATTAATGAAGGAGGAACTTGAATTCAGCTCCAGCCTCAGACACTAGCTATGGGCAAGTCATTGGACTTGTTTTAGGAGCCTTAATCAATCTGACCTCAGTGCACCATAACAGACAGAAAAGATTTCTAGTTCCACGAGTCCCTCCAAGGATCTAAAATTCCATTAAGTTGAAATACTATTTAGAAACACATTTATCCTGAAACTGCAGAATTTGTAATTTTGTCACTGTGAGTGCCCGCTCCATAGAGGCAAATCATCACCTCTCTCTTACTCAGCAAACAGTCACTGAAAGTTGCTGTGGCCAAAACATCTCAAACAATTATCAGCAGATCCCTTGATATTACTTCTCTGAATTTCACTAGACAATGTGATAAGTGACTGTCTATCATCCAGTCTGACCTTGAAATATTTCTAGTTTTATTGGACCAAACATATTGTGTGCCTCAAAGAATTTTGGGAAGGCTTCTTAAACTGGATTCCAGAAATTGGTTTTATTTATAAATAGATGGATAAATAATTACTTTTCTTTGTATTTCTATGTATTTTGTTCCATATGCTTAAATCCATCCTCCTGAAAAGAGTTCACTAAACTGCCAGGGTACTTTATTCCTAGGGCACAGTCACAGAATAACCTCCATGCCACCATGAAGTCACAGAATGGGACTTTGGTTGAGGAATTAAAGCATCAGCTGACTCTTAAGACATGTTTATTGATAGACAAGCAGGATAGATTTGAAACTAACTTGTTAAAATTATTATACACTTTTAAAGTATAAATTAAATTATATATATAAAGTATAAATTGAAGTATAATAATAATAAACTGTATTTAATAGAGTCATAGCTTCATATATCCTCTTTTTCTGTTCTATTTGCCATATAGAAATGTTTTCTTCTTTGGTGTTCATTAAATACAGAATTTTACAAATTGTTCTTTATTTTTTAATACGTAGAAGAAAAAAAGAAGGAACACTAAAAGGAAACACAAACAGGACAGTTTTGAAAATTACCCACTGAACTTATTACATATTTAAAAGGAAAAACAATGCACTTTCACTTCATACATAGAAATGTTCAGTTCATTTGGTGCTTGTTACATTCTGCATTTTTAAAAAATTTAAATTAAAAAAAGAAATTTTAAATTAATTGCCCATGTCAGATAACACCTGGAATATTGTGTTCATATCTGTGTGCCTTAGTTTAACAATGGCAACCATAAAAGATGCTCAGAGGAGAATAATCAGAGTGCTTACAAGGAAAGGACACTGTGCCACTGACTAAATCTTTGAGTTAAGACCTAGAAAAAAGAATACTTAAGGGAAGAAATGATAACTGTCTTCAAGTATTTGAAAATTGGTCCTGAAAAAGACAGAATGGGAAGGGAAGGGAACAAGGATTTTATTAAGTTATTCCAAAGACTGTGTTAAGATCCTCATGACAACCCAGGGAAGTAGATACTATTTTTATCCCCATTTGATAGTTGAGGAAACTGAGGCAAGCAGAATTTAAATTGACTATATGATCTGAGAGGTTCCTTCTACCTCTGTGGTATCTAGACACACTTGTAATCTTTCTTCATTTGGGGATGAATGGAGGAAATCAGGAAGCCTTGTGTCCTCAGAGAAGCATTCTCATTTACCATAGTGGGGCAGCACACCATTACATTTAAAAGGCAGGACTCCTTTGCATGTGTGATTACAAACAAGGTTGCTGTGGACATTTTATTTTTTAAAAAATAATGATAAAATAAAAAAATGTGTTTATGTATGTATTATGCAAAATAATTAATTTCTTGAAAGATTTCTCAATATTAGCTATTGTCTATGGCTAATATATTGCAATGTATTTATTATATAATAAATATCATATTATTTATTAGTATTTACACACCTCTATATACACACATGTATATGTATATGTACAAATATGCATATACATGCACATATACATATATTCACGTGTGTATAATAAGGAATATACCCTATGAAACAAAATAAGGAATATACTCTATGAAAAGTAGTGTTCAGATATGGAAGGAACACAGGATTTTCCTACATCATGGTCTAGTTCTGATCTTGGACCTATCCCAACTTTTTCTGCCAATCAAGAAGCTCATAGTCCCTAAAGCTGTGGAAGAACTGGTCTTTGAACTTGGTGGCATGTTGTAGTCGGGTAAGGCCTCCTTTTGGAGTAAGGAGAAGTGAGATGGGGAGGAGACCGAGAGAAAACTTGTCCTTTCCTCTCTCTTCAAAATAAGCCGAGACCACGGGAGAGAGGAGGCGGGTGCATCCAGTTCTCTGATTGGTCGTATAAATGAGCAGGTAGCAAGAAGGTTGTAGTTGATGGTGATTCTCCAAAAGGGAAAAGTTCTTAGTCAAACAGACCTGCACTTCCCTGCAGTAAGCTTTGTAATGGCTGGTTAGGATTCCACTCTAGTCCATAGAGGGTCAGGCTTCCTAGTCCCTTTGCTTTCATTTCTTGAAAGTTCTCAAACCCAACCTAAGAACCTTCTCTGTTCCCCCTTCATTTTATGCATCCACAAATATCTAATCACAGACATATATATATACATATATATGCACACATATGTATAGATATACATTTACATGCATACACACACAATCTGTTCAAGCCATCCACCTCACAAGTCTAGGACCTCTGGGGAACCTTTAGAATTTAGAACTAGAAGGACTCCAAGGGATCATTTTGTTCAAATCCCTCATCTTACAGGTGGAAATACAAAGGTCCCAGGTCTGATGAGATAAACTCAAAATTACCTCAGCAGCAAGGGACCCAGTAAGGATTTGAATCAGGATCCTCGGAATCTCAGGGGATGCAACATCCTTTTCCACTACCCTGGTTGCACAACAGATTTGTTTATATGTTCTTTCCTCCCAAAACAACTTCCTGTCTTTATCTTATTTTCCCCTCCCCAACCTCCCTCAGAACGTTTTCCCTGTAATGTAGCCCAGAAAAAATTAGCTTCTTATAAAAACTTAGCACCAGTTCTGTAAGCATGCAAGGAGAGAAAAAAGTCCAGTTCAGAGCGCACGCGCATACATACACACACACACACACACACACACACTTTTCTGAGGAAAAACAGAGCCAAAGGTCAGAGCACTGCTTACCTTTTTGCCATTGACAAAGAAAACCAATTCACTGGGTGCCATGGTCATGGGCTGAGGTCCCTGTGCTTCTTGCATCTTCAAGTCACCCCTCATAGCTGTCTCTGCTGTGTCCCAGAAGAGATACCCCGTCTCCAGACGTAATTTAATTAAAAAAACGAAACAACCAGCCAGCGACGAACAGGCACAGAAAGTCCTTGGCAAAAAGCCTCTCCTGTTTACATAATCTACTAATCTTACACAGCCAATGACAGACCCGTCCGTGTGTTAGAAGAGTTTCTAGCAGATCACACGCAGAGATTGCCAGAGCAAGCTCGCAGCACTGAGCTGATTGATTGCTCCCCTCCTGCACACACCTACCCGACTTTATCCTCCCACATCTCTTTCTATGGGGGGGCGGGGCTGAAGGTGGGGCCAGAGAGGTCTCCGGGACTGACGAGGCTCATTCAAAGGTGTGACTGCCCACTCTTGCCCGCTCCTTTCAGCCTCGGGAAACACAGACTCCATTCTAGTGTCAACCTAAGCTCTTCTTTCCCTTTTTATTCTCTGTCACGGAGTAGATGTTTATTACATGTTTGGTGAAGTTGTTCTATTAAAGAGATGATCCTGGGAAAGCTAAACATTTTTAAATAAGTTGTTCCTCTGAAACTTGAAAGGTATTATGAAGGGAGCAGAAAACAGAAAAAAGACTCTCCACCTCCTTCCCTCCCCTCCTCCCCCGCCAAGGAGTCTGAATCAAATACATTAATCTCACTTGGATTGTTGCTCCATCTGTAAAAGGGAAATGATAAAAATACTTCCAGTAAAAACCTCATAGAAATATAACGGTCAATGAGATGCATGAAGTACTTTTAACTTATACATGTGAAATATTGTTTCCATGATTTTTTTTTCACTTGATGACACAGTAGTTTAAAGACAATAGCAAAACCTTAAAAAAAATAATCAAACCAAACCTCAACAACTATGAACATTGACATGTTACCTTTTTTTCTTCCCCTTTTCTGAACTCCACGTGGGGAATTCTTTCATGTGGAAGTTACTTTTGCCAATATTGAATAGCAACTGTTTGTAATTTATCATGTGGCATGGGGAATTGGAACATCTTGTCTAAAAGTGTAGCAGAGGCAGGATTTGAATCCGGTCCTTTCCGACGCGAAGATTAGCTCGCTATCCTCTGTATCATGCTTCTTATGCCACATATGAGGAGAAATTCACCTAAATAGGCATCACATCTCTGCTATAAGCGACAAAGGGCTCCCCTTCCCCTGCTCTGCTTCGGATACACACACATATATATTTATATATATACATTTATATTACATATTTACTCATATTAATATTTTAAATACACATGTATGTGTGTATGTATACATATAGATACATACATATATAAGAGGAACATCCAATAGGGCATAGAAAACCAGCTTCCAAGTAGGTGCTAATCTACATTGGCAAGATGAGTTTCCTTACTGAGCTCTCCCTGTGCTATTTAGCTATGCAGCTAAAATCACATTATATAATTTATGATCATCATTATGGCTGTTGTTATTCTTGTTGTTATTAGGTCCAAATCTATGATTTCATCTGTGTAGGAAACTTCCACTGCAGACTGACATCTACTCTATCTATCTCTATTTGACTGGAACAAAAAATATGTTAAAAGGGCTATTATGAAATCAGTCTGGACAAGATAGGCTGGAGACAGGTTGTGAAAAGTTATAAATGTCAAACTGAGGAAAGAGGGAAAAATTATATAACATTTATTTGGACAATAGATACTATACATGAGTTAATATTAGCTGGTATTGCTATTATTGAGTTGTTTTATTAATTATTAATGTTATATATAACATAATTATTAATATACACATATGCTCATATTATAGATACATATAGGGACCATATAAGGAGGATAATAGAGAAAGATTATCCACCAAGTAGTCCCTATCAGGTTTCACTAAATTGTTGTGACTAATAGTTCACCAATAATTCATTAGTGGCTAATCTGATAATGAGCCTTCCTGTACTTAGCTAGGCCTGACCTTATTTAATAGACAGGTGATCATCCACTACCTGGCCTATATCTGAAGCCTTTCCAATTTTTTACAACCTGCCCAAAATTCTATTCCACTGACCTAGCTTTTAAGAATCTAAGCTCAATTCCATTCCAGGATGAAGCATGAGAATAGAACGTGAATAGAGTTAAAATTTTATCAAACCATCATCATCATTATATAATAAAAAGATCAGGGACTTTGCATAGAACTTTAAGGTTTCCTAAACTCATCTACATATATTATTTCATGTGATTCTCTCAAAAACCATTTTTGAGGTTAGGGAAGGGAGTTATTATTAGCTCCCTTTAACAGAAGGGAAAATTAAAGAGTAAGAGACTTAATCTGGCTGTGGTCACTCTCATTCAAACTTCCTAAGCAATCTACTGATGCTTACCCTCTCCCTTATTAAGGACCACAAAGATGTGGCAGTGGAGGAAAAGTGCCATTTTTGTATGCCTCTATCATTGGAATAATTTATTCCAATTAAGCTTCACTCATATTAATTTACATATAATCAATAACTCAATTTACATATAATAAAGAACTTGTAAAAGTTCTGACAACTATGTTGTTTTATTGAGCAAAACAATATAATAATATAACTAGTAGAATGTAAAGTCCTTGAGGACATGAATGGTTTTGTTTCAATATTTGCATCATCAGTGCTCCAGTCATAGAAGATTCTCATATAACAAACACTTTTTAAATTAAATTGAAGAACAAAAGTTGGTTGAAATGAAATTAGTCCATCTAAATAGTTCAGAATATATTTGTGCACGACTCTGCATGAAGGACAAACAACAGCAGTGATGAGAATTTGACCTCCTAGGGAGCTGAAACTGCTTTTCATTTTGTTTTTGTACCTACAATACTCAGCAAAACTATACAATAGATTTTTTTAGTAATTATTTGTTGACTACTACATGATTTTCTTCACTCTAAAAACTTCCATGTATTGTCCTGTATATGTTCCAGATATATGTATGCATGTATATATAGTGGTGTTTCTTCCCTTAGATATACTAACAATGTGTCTGTTAATGATTTCAAAATGTTCTGGCCTTAGAATAGTCCTATAAATATTACTCACTGTCAAATATAATCTGTTGGTCAGTAATGACCAAGTTCCTGAGACAATAGTGAATCCATAAAATTAGCAAATATAATCTGTTGATCAATAATGACCAAGTCCCTGGAGTAGACGGACCTTCAAAAACCTACTTGTAAACCATAAAATGAGCAAATAAGTATCATGAAGCTCTGATCCAACTTTGCAGAAATCTAACCCCCTTAGCTTGATTCCTTGCTAAAATCCCTTCTGGAATCTAGCCCACTGTTATCAATGTAATAAACTCTTTGCCCACTTAATTTGGAGAATGGGTCTGTGAATTTTTTCCCTATACTTGCAATATGCCCGGGGCATGTCTTATCCGTCTGCCTATATATACATACATATCATACACACACACACACACACACACACACACACACACACACACACACACACACACACACCTGTCTCTCTCCATTCCAGTTCATTCTCCCATTCAGCCACTAAAGTGATTTTCCTAAATTGCAAGTCTGATCATGGCACTTTCTCACTACTCAACAAGTGACTCTCTATTGCTTCCAGGAGCAAATACAAAATACTCTATTTGGTATTCAAAGATCTTTATAACCTAGCCTTCTCTCCTACCTTTCCAGTCTTCTTACACCTTACTACTGTATTAGTATTCTTCAATCCAGTGACACTGGCCTTCTTGGTGTCCCACAAACAAGATACTCCATCTATCCAGGCATTCTTTGTGGCTTTCCCCCATGGTTGGAATGCTCTCCCTCCCACACTGCCTACTGATCTTTCTGATTTCCTATAAGTGCCAACTAAAATTCCACCTTTTACAGGAGGCTTTCCCTAATCGCTTAATTCCAATGCTTTCCCTTTTTAATCTATTTATATTATATATACCTTGCTTTGTATATATCTGTTTGCACATTGTCATTAGATTATAAGCTCCATAAGGACAGGGACTGTCTTTTGGTTCTTTCTGTATCCTCAGTGCTTAATTCAGTGTCTGGCTTTTAGCTGGCACAATAAATGTTTATTGAATAAACAAATAAATTATACATACATATTATGTAACATATTAGAATGTCTGGTCATAGAGGGTAGGACTTATTTCCTTCTGCCTTTCTCTGTCTAGCAATTGTTACGTAGTTTCATAGATATCTGGGCAAGGGACACAGAAGCATGATAGGTAGATAGGATGAAATACAGGCTTTTAAAAAAGTATTTTTATTTTAAATAAGATATTAGCAATGAGATTACAGAAAGTCATTCCCAGGATAATACATTATGTCCAAGTAGGATTTATACCAGGGATGCAGGGCTGGTTCAATATTAGGAAAACTATTAGCATAATCAATTATATTAATAACCAACTAACAAAAATCATATGATTATCTCAATAGATGCAGAAAAAGCATTTGATAAAATCCAACACCTATTCCTATTAAAAACACTAGAGTATAGGAATAAATGGGCTTTTCCTTAAAATGATTAGTAGCATCTCCTTAAAATCATCAGCAAGCATCATATGTAACGGAGACAAACTAGAACCATTCCCAATAAGATCAGGAGTGAAACAAGGCTGCCCACTGTCACCATTATTATTTAATATTGTATTAGAAATGTTAGCTTTGGCAGTAAGAGAAGAAAAATAGATTAAAGGAATTAGAGTAGGTAATAAGGAAACCAAATTATCACTCTTTGCAAATGATATGATGGTATGTAGAGAACCCTAGAGACTCAACTGAAAAATTACTACAAACAATTCACAATGCTAGCAAAGTTCCAGGATACAAAATAAATTCACATAAATCAGCAGCATTTTTATATATTACCAACAAAGTGCAGCAGCAAGAGATACAAAAAGAAATTCCATTCAAAATAACGGTTGATAGTATAAAATATTTGGGAATCTATCTACCAAGGAAAAGTCAGGAACTATACGAACTAAACTACAAAACACTCTCCACACAAATAAAGTCAGACTCAGTCAATTGGAAAAACATTAAATGCTCATGGGTACGCTGAGTGAATATAATAAAAATGACAATACTACCCAAACTAATTTACTTATTTAATGACATACCAATCAAACTCCCAAGAAATTATTTTACAGATCAAGAAAAAATAGTAGCAAAGTTCATTTGGAAGAACAAAAGGTCAAGAATTTCAAGGGAATTAATGAAAAAAGGCTGATGAAGGTGGCCTTGCTATACCAGATCTAAAACTATATTATAAAGCAGTAGTCATCAAAATCATTTGGTACTGGCTAAGAAACAGAGTAGTCAATCAGTGGCATAGGATAGGATCACAGGTCAAACTAGGCAATAACTATAGCGATTTAGTGTTTGATAAACCCAAAGACCCCAGCTTTTGGGATAAGTACTCACTATTCAACAAAAATTGCTGGGAAAATTGGAAACTAGTGTGGAAGAAATTGGGGCTTGACCCATACCTAACACCACATACTAAGATAGGATCTAAATGGGTTCATGATTTAGATATAAAGAGTGATATTATAAGCAAATTAGAGGAACATAGGATAGTTTACCTCTCAGACCTGTGGAGAAGGAAGGAATCTGTGTCCAAATTAAAACTGGAACTGAATACTAGATAGATAATTCTGGCTATATTAAGTTAAAAAGTTTTTGTACAAACAATACTAATGCAGACAAGATTAGGAGGGAAGCAATAAATTGGGAAATCATCTTTACATTTAAGGGTTCTATAAAGGCCTCATTTCTTTTTTTATTTTTTTTATAAAGCTTTTTATTTACAAAACATATGAGTGATTTTTCTACATTGACCTTTGCAAAAACTTTTTTTTTTACCAAGCTTTTCCCCGCGGGGCCTACCTCCCCCCCCCCGAAAACAGGTAATAAAAAAGATGCTACACAGGATAAAGCAAACCATAAACACAATACATGTATACATATCTATACAGTTATCTTACTGCACAAGAAACATCAGATCTAGAAAGAGAAGAAGAAAAAAAACAACCTAAGAAGGAAAACAAAATGCATGGAAATATTCACAGAAAGCGTTAAAATGCTGTGTTGTAGTTCACACCCAGTTCCCACAGGCCTCTCTCTGGATGTGTATGACTATCTTCATCGCTGAACAACTGGTTTGAATCACATCATTGTTCAAGAGAACCATGTCCATCAAAATTGATCATCGTATAGTCTTGTTGTTGTGTATAATGTTCTCCTGGTTCTGCTGATTTCACTCAGCATCAGTTCATGCAAGTCTCTCCAGGCCTCTCTGAAATCCTCCTGTTGGTCGTTTCTTACAGAACAATAATATTCCATAACCTTCATATACCATAATTTATTCAGCCATTCTCCAATTGATGGGCATCCTTTCAATTTCCAGTTTCTTGCCACTACTAAAAGGGCTGCCACAAACATTTTTGCACATGTGGGTCCTTTTCCCTCCTTTAAAATCTCTTTGGGATATAGGCCCAATAAAAACACTGCTGGGTCAAAGGGTATGCACAGTTCGATAACTTTTTGAGCATAGTTCCAAATTGCTCTCCAGAATGGTTGGATCCGTTCACAGTTCCACCAACAATGTATCAGTGTCCCAGTTTTCCCACATCCCCTCCAACAGTTATCATCATTTCCTGTCATTTTAGCCAATCTGACAGATGTGTAGTGGTATCTCAGAGTTGTCTTAATTTGCATTTCTCTGATCAATAGTGACTTGGAGCACCTTTTCATGTGACCAGAAATAGTTTCAATTTCTTCGTCGGAAAATTGTCTGTTCATATCTTTTGACCATTTATCCATTGGAGAATGGCTTGAATTCTTATATATTTGAGTCAATTCTCGATATATTTTAGAAATGAGGCCTTTATCA
>JAJPUD010005543.1:101954-125139 GCA_023553655.1 Myrmecobius fasciatus | reverse complement strand
AGAGAGAGAGAGAGAGAGAGAGAGAGAGAGAGAGAGAGAGAGAGAGAGAAGGAAAGAAAGAAAGAAAGAGAGAAAGGAAGAAAGAAAGAAACAAGGTAAAAAGGAAGGAAATAAAGAAAAAAGGAAGAAAAAAAGAAGAAAGAAAAATAAAGAAAGAGAAAAGACCATGAGTTATAAAAATCTCAGAGTTACAAGATTTGCCAAATGGGCAGAGGTCAATAAACCTCTGGAAGTGCTGGAAGAGGCTGATAAAATATAAGAATTGAAGAAATTCTGGGGAGAATATGAAATTCTATTCAGAAAGTTCCCAGATTTCCAGAATTACTATAAAGGCATTTGGAAGGCTTACAAGATTACCTAGAAAAGGAGGAGGAAAAGACCAGTTTAAGGAAAGGGTTCAGGATCTACTTTTCAAACCTAGAACAAAAAGATTCTCCCAAATATGAAAAATATAAGGAGTCTAAATTGGTGAGTGGGAGAAACATGTTCAGACATAGAAAATATTTTAGGTGGCATTAGGGCCTTTAGCACATAGGTTTGGAAATTTCTTCCAGTTGAAACAACAGCTCAGATCAAATTTTCAAACATCTTCTGAAGATTGAGAACAGGAAAGACAGGTTCTTTCCTTATTCCTCCATATCCTACCTCCCTTCCATAGTTTAACATCCTGAATTTCTATTCTCAAGTGAAAAGAAACCAGAACAATTTGCAATGGGAAGTACAACGGGGAGATAGAATGGGATTAAAAGTATCTATAGCAACAACTTGGTTATTAGAATTTCTTGGATTTCATAATACTAAATTTTGCTACCAGCAAGAACACTGAAGGCACCACACCTTCTAGGATTAGACATTTTACCAGGTGGTAAATTTCCTGTTTCAGGATCCAATGTGATCATAAACCCAGTATTAACTCAACAATTTTCTCTACATCTAAGTTTATATTCACAAGGGCTGACACTATCTTTTCCTTAAAAATCAGGAATACAAAAACCAAACAAATAGACCAAAAATGTAAGAGTAGGTTCCAACATGAAATCCAATCCGATCACTGATTGTGATTGTTAGTAGAGGGTATCCAGGAGACTCTACACCTTCACTGTGAGGGTGGGCTCTCACTCTGCTTAAAAAATTTCTGCTGTGGTTCCTTTCATCTCTGGGATAAAAGGAAAACTCTTCGTTTTGACATTTAAAATCTTTCACAGTTTAACTCTGACCTCTCCTTCCAAGCTCATTGCACATTGCTGTCCTCTCATGCTGACCTTGTGGCTTCCCCTATCTCCAAATTCATTTTCCAGGCCTTTGCAAGGTAAAAGTTCTACTCATCTCTGGCTTATAGAATCCCCAGGTTTCTGCAAAACTCAGCTTAAATTTCAATGGGAAGTCTGAATTCAGCTTTCCATTTGTTATTGCCCTTCCCCTGGGAAATGCTTTCTATTTTAAATATATTGAATTTTTTGTGTACATGTTATTTTCCCAAAATAGTGTATTAAGTTCCTAGACAACAGTTAGCATTCATTTCCCCTTCCCTTTATACCTGATATATAAAGCAGTACCTAGCAAAATGTAGGTACTTTAAAAATGTTTGTTGAATGAGTTAATAATTTGTTTCTCAGAAATTTGGACACCCTAACAAGACTATCCTTTCCCCTTTCTCACTCCTGATGGAAAAACAAAGCCTGGAGCTGATCCAGACTCTAAAATCCTTGTCTCAGATGATTCACAGAAAGAGAAAAGAGAAACAAGTTTACTATACCCTGGTCAGCAATCTTGATACAGTATGACTTTATTACTGCAGCAGCCCAAGGTTAATGTTCTTGGGCTGAAAGACACTAACAGAAGCAACAGCTAGAAATTCAGGTCCCACACCCAACAGGAAACTGGGCATTTTCCCGGAACTCATTCTTGTCTGCCACTACTTGGGTGGAAAGGTGCCACTCCCTTGTGCCCCACTAACAACAGGCAGAAGAGCCCTGAAGGGAGATACTCACCTGCCAAGCTATTCACCACATACCTCGGTCCATACATTGCCCACAGCACCACCTCAGCTAGGAACCTAGCAGCAACAGTTAAGAAAAAGGCAGCAAGACCTCTTTGTATCCCATCACTTCCCAAACTTAAAATTTCCCTTTTCCAAAGTTTTCAACTAGCTACCTTATTTATATAGGAACATAAATAAATAATCATTAATATTTTAAGAATTATATTGTACAAATATATGCATGTGTGCATATTTATTTGGATATGTGTGGATATTTCTATAAGCAGATATATGAATACACACAAATATATGCATGTAATGGTATGCATATGTGCTTTGTGCATCAATATTTATACATGTAAAATACATACTTGTACATATATGTATTTTAGGAAGGACCCCAGCTAGTCTTTATTTCACTTGAATCTGGATTCTTTCTTCAGATTTCCTCTACTTCTCTGTTATTACTACCTTAGAAAAACTTCTATCACTATTCTGATTCATAACTCTCTCTGGAACCATTATTTTAGAAAGGTCCCCAGCCATGATTCAAGTCTGACATCTAGACTTTCTCTCCAGACTCCACTCTCACTTATTATATTGCCCTTACAGGTACCTTTTCTCAACTAACTCTCATTCTCTTCTAGCTCCCCTTCATGTGTTATCTTCCCCCATTAGAACATAAGCTCCTTAAGGGTAGGGATCTGTCTTATTTGTATCTCTAGTACTTAGCACAATACCCTGCTATAGCAAGTGTTTAGTAAATGATTTATCTATTTATTCACACATCTTCTTACATGGACTTTTTTTTTTTTTGCTGAGGCAATTGAGGTTAAGTGACTTGCCCAGGGTCACATAGCTAGGGAATGTTAAGTGTCTGAGACCAGATTTGAACTCAGGTCCTCCTGACTTCAGGCCACTGCTCCATCCACTTCACCATCTAGCTACCTCCTTACTTCAGTATTTCAAAGTAACAATAGCAACAGTTCCCAAAGAACTATAAACAGTGTAAATAAATGGCCCTCTATTGAAAAAGTACTAGTCAAATTATAGTTCATATCTTGGTTCTTTTCAACAATGAAGTGATTCAGACCAATTCCAATAGACTTCTGATGGAGAGAGCCATCTGCATCCAGAGAGAGGACTATGGGGACTGAATGTGGATCACAACATAGTATTTCCATCTTTTTTGTTGTTATTATTGTTTGATTGCTTATTTTTCTCTCATTTTCCCTTTTTTGATATGATTTTTCTTGTGCAGTATGATAAATGTAGAATATGTATAGAAGAATTACACGTTTAACCTATATTGGATTACTTGCTATGAAGGAGAGAGGGGAGAGGGGAAGGGAGGGAGAAAAATATGGGACACAAGGGATGAATGTTAAAAACTATCTTTGCATGTATTTTTTTATTAAAATCTTTTTATTTACAAAACATATGAGTGATTTTTCTACATTGACCTTTGCAAAACTTTTTTTTGTTCCAAGCTTTTCCCCTCCTTTCCCCCACCCCCCACCCCTAGATGACAGGTAATCTAATACATGCTAAATATGTTAAATTATATGACAAATCCAATATATGTATATATATCTATATAGTTATCTTACTGCACAAGAAACATCAGATCTAGAAAGAGAAGAAGAAAAAAAACAACCTAAGAAGGAAAACAAAATGCAGGGAAATATTCACAGCGTTAAAATATCTTTGCATGTATTTTGAAAAATAAAATAAAAAGCTATTATAAAAAATTGTAGTCCATATAAGGATCTGAAATTGACTGCACTATTAGAAATAATAAACATTAAGGATTCACAGAAACATGAGTAGTCTTAAATAAGCTGATATAAAAGGAAGCAAACATAACCAATAAAACATTATATATTATCACAATACATTACAACAATGAAGATGGAAAAATAAAAATATAAAACTGAATGTTTTGTAAATATAATGATTAAGATGTTTGACCCCAGAAAAGAATTGAGAAAATGCATCTCTTTCCTTTCTTTATGAGTTATATGACTAAGTTGTTGTTGCTATTGTTCAGTCATTTACTACTCTTTGTAACCCCACTTGGGATTTTCCTAGTAGAGATACTTTAGTGGTTCGCCATTCCCTTCTCCAGTGCATTTTAGAGATAAGGAACCCATTGCTAACAGGGTTCTTATACAGTGACTCATACAGCTAAAAAGTGTCTGAGGTCAGCTTTGAATTTAGGGAGATGAGTCTTCCTGAAACCAATACCAACATTATCCACTGTACCTACCCTTAATTTTCCATTCCTTCACCCATCCCACATCACACATCCCACTTACCCTCAACTCCTTAAAATATTAAATGAGCACTGAATTTGGAATCAGAGGACTCAGTTTCAAATCTTGCCTCTGTCATTTACTATTTTATATTTTAAAGTATTCAGTCAATCAAGTAACAAGCATTTTTAAGGGCCTAGACATTGGGGATATAAGCACAAAAAATGAAATAATTCATATTCTTGAGGACCCTGCATTCTAACAAGGGAGGCAAGTATATATTTAAATAGATTAAGATAAACATAAAGGGATTTAATTTTAAAAGATGGTTAATTACATACAAAGTAGTTTGAGAGGGCCAGAACTGGTAATTGGAGGGAGCAGGGAAAATCTTCATATAGAAGTTACATTTTGAAGGATGAGAGATTCTATAAAGCAAAGCTAAAGAGGGAATGAATTCCAAGCATGGGGTTTGACTAGTGAAAAAACACAGAGACAGTGATGGAGAGTCTTATGAGGAACAAGGAGACAGCAATTTAGCCAGAATATAGTTTGTGGCAAGGGAAGTAACATATAATAAAGATGGAAAAAATGAAATGGGTCAAGGTGGTGAAGAGTTTTCAAAGCTAAAGAGAAATTTTAAAAATTATTTTATCTTAGAGGGCAGGACAAATGGGGCCCAACGTGGGGTACAAGAAACCCAAGAAATAAAGAAGCATCAGTGCTTGAGAGCTGGTAGTGAGTAGGATCCTCCCAGGAGAGTTACTTCAGTAACCTGTAGGGAAGGAAAGGGAGAAGAAACCCTATAAGTTTTTCAGTCAGGGTAATTAAATGGGCCAACACATCAAAGGGCCAAACCAAGAGACTGAAGAGAGACTTATGAAAAATGCTTACTCTGACTACAATCCTCTTCTCCATTTGTCAGAAAATTTGCCTCCATGACATCTCACAAGATTCAATACCTGCTATAGTGTATTCACCATTCAGAGGAATAGGATGGGAAAGACTTTGATAGTGCTGTTTGCATTCCTTAGCATGTGGACTTGGATAACAGCCACTTCATAATTTTGGGCAAACTTACTGGCCATGCTGTTGGGGGGAAAAACAATTGTGTTCAATAAAACAAAAAACAGGGAACTGTTAAGGACATGTCTAAGTGTGAATGGATGGGTCAGTTTTTCAAAAGCCCCCACAGCTGTGAATCATAACACACTTGAAGGAATTGCAAATCAGTCTTTACTGATGCAAATATTGCTTGTGAATTGGGAATGAAATAAATTGGAGCAAGAGGGAAGAGGAGAGAGGTCAGAAAATGCAAGATCTGTTCTGCTGATCAGAATTAGATCCCCAACAACCACTAGCAGGTGGCTCCCATAACACCCAGCAGCCACTAGCGGATGGCTCCTGTAACACCAAATAGTGATAATAATAGCCAAAAAGAGAGGGGAAAGGAATAATAAATAACAGAACTTTTCTGAGTCCAGAAAGTGAAACAAGTGCAGGGATCAAGAAAATTAAGGGAGTAAACACACCAAGATATTCTTAGCAGCATTTTTTGCCATAGCAAAGAACTGAAAACAAAGCAAATGAATTAAGGAATGGCTAAATAAATTGTGGTACATTAAAGTGATATTATGGTGCCATAAAAAACAATAAAAAAGGAGAATTCAGAGAAACATGAGCTTTCTACAAACTGATTCAGAGTAAAGTTAAGCAAAATCAGGAAAACAATGAAAAGAACAGCACTGTAATTATGACAACCAACCTTGGATATAGAAAAAGAATTGAGAAAAGGTGGGGGTGAGGAGTATAAGTGTGGAATATTACATGTGCTATCAGATTTTATTAATGCATTAATTATTTTTTTCTGAATTTTCTTTCTTGTGAGACACAGATCTCTGGTATGGGGGGAATATATATTCAGAAATATTTAACAATGAAGGTGATATAAAAACAAGATATAAGTAAAAATAAGATTGTTATTGCTTTGTTGTTGTTTGTTTTTGTAAAGAAATTCAAAAATTTTTATGCCTTAAGACAAAGTTTAGAAATCAGAAATATTTAGGAAGTAGTGAAATGAAAGCTGTAAATTTGCTCAGATCATTTCCAAGAAGAAATTGCAGCTGAGAAAAGCTGATGCAATCTGCAAAGTCTCCAGCCAATGGCAGAATATTTTACATAACCTTGAGTCAGAGGCTCCTTCCTGACAAGAAGGTCCAACAGTCACTTTGGAAGACCTCTCCCTCCTTTTGATCTTTGTCCCCAAGTAGATTATTGAAGACTTTGAGTCTGATTCTCCAGTTTCAACTTCCAGATCTCAAGGTTCAAAAACACAAACTTTTAATTACAAGTTAAGGGGAAAGTTTTAATAGAATTGATATCAAGGTGGGCAGACAATAAATAAGCAGTCCTTACTCCAGAGGCCTGTGCAATCTCAAACAATAAATTCATCAGCTACACATTAATGAAGCTCTGCTTTGGGCCAGCCACTGTGCTAGGTTCTGGGGACTTAAAGATAAAAATGAAATAGTCCTTATCCTTAAGGAGCTTATATTCTTTTAGGAGAAACAACAGGTATATAAGAAGCATGTACAAAATACAGACTGTTCCAAAAATCTCATTGGTTTTAAGTTTTCAACTGCATTAAGACTTTTGAGATACCATGTATATACAAAATAAATATAAGATAAATTTTCACTTTCACTTATACTCTGAGGACCTCCCAAGATTGCTTCTCCATTTTCAGAGCCTTCTGGATAACACTGTCTTTTCACAGAATCTTAGAACTGAAATTCTATGAATTATGCAATGAATTATCTCTATGGGATGCCTGAAAAAATACTCATCCAGCCTTTTCTAGAAGGCATCCAATGAGAAGATATAGACAACTATATAGTAGCTAGATAGATATAGACACAATATACTATATATATATATGCATGTATTACAGAGAAAGACACATACACACAAAATATACGTGCATATGTATGTATACATATATGTTATATACATTTACATATAAACCCATGTATATATGTATGCTTATATAGATACATGTATATAGCTTTAAGGTTTGCAAAGAGCTTGTACCAATATTATCATATGTGAGTAGTGGGCACTAATTCATCATCCCCTTTGGCAACTGGGCATGAGGGCAAAGGAGACAGCAATGGCAGGTGGGACTGTGGACTGAAGGTAGAACGTGATGGAAGTCTGGCCCAACCTTCAACCTGACAATAAAGAATGCTGACCATGTCTGTTGGGAGGCACAGCTATGCCTTTTTTTGAAAACTATGAGAAAGCTTCTCCAATTCCCTTTCACCTACCACTTACTTATTGGTTTATAGGCATCTGTTATGATTTGTCCCTTTGTTATATCCTGTTTCTCTTTGCATAAAAGCACTTATGGTTAGTCCAGAAATGAGCATTCTCCCAAGTAAACTTTAATTGCAGTCAGAAATTATAATAGAATTGTGGCTTTGGTGCTTGATGTTACAGAACATAATTTTCTTAGGAAGCTCCATTTCTTGCTCAGAGAAGAAATCAGTTTCTGGTCAATTGTTAAAGGATTTTTTAATTGGAGGTTTGGTGACCAAGACTGGTATTTTTTTTTCTTTTTTATTAATAACTATCACTTCTTCAAAAGACCAAAGAAATTATCCCATATGGATTTGGGCCTATTACCTGTGGACATAAGAAAGTCCATTGATTGTTAAATCTAGTAAAAATCTCCACTCCTAACTCTAGTCAGAGAGAGAGGGGGGAAAATTTTTTAAAAATCACTGAAATAAAAATTCTCCATTCCTTCCCAAAGGGTATTAGAGGAATCAGGGAGCAGGAAGTATCCTAATGGAAGGCTCCAATCTAAGCCAAGCACAGTGAGGAAAAATATGGTCTGAAAGGATTTACTCCTCTCACTCGCAGAGGTATGGGACAGAGAAGTTTTTCTAAGCCTAAATGTTCTCCATTGTGATACCTAGAGGAAGGAAAAAAGGAAACAAGCAATTATTAAGCACCTACCATGAATCAGTCACTATGCTAAATACTTTACAAATATCTCATATTGTACATGTTTAACCTATATTGGAGATTGTTTAACCTATATAGGGGAGGTAGGGAAGGAAAGAGAAAATTTTGGAACACAAGGTTTTCCAAGGATGTAGGTTGAAAACTATTTTTGTGTTGCATATATTTTGAAAAATAAAAAAGTTATTTAAAAATCAAATATCTCATTTGACAGTCATGAATAACTTTAAAAGATAGGGATTATTATTATTATTGTTCATAGTTAATAAAATTGAGGCATACAGTAGTTAAATGACTTGCCTAACGTCATATAGCTAGAAAGTCTTAATGGTTGGATTTGAACTCAGGTCTATTCTGACTGTTCACCTAGAAAAGGGAATATTGATCAGCTCTATTTCCTTCCATACATATTCATATGGCATAGACTGGAGGCCCTTCACCATCCTTGGCCCTCCAGGACATTTTACAACTTATCAATGTTTTTTTAAAAATTGATCCCATAACTGGACACAATACACCTTCTGACACACAGATGAAACTAATAAAAAATGATAAATCTAGAATATGCAAGATTTATCACCTCTTCATTCCTAGAAGCTATCTCCAATCTTTTTTTTTCCTTTTTGCTGAGGCAATTGGGGTTAAGTGACTTGCCCAGGGTCACACAGCTAGGAAGTGTCTGAGACCAGATTTGAACTCAGGTCCTCCTGACTTCAGGGCTGGTGCTCTAACCACTGTGCCACCTAGCTGCCCCAGCTATCTCCAATCTTAATACAGCCCAAGATTCCAATAGTTTGGGGGTTTTTTTGGACTATTAATAGGTACATAGATTTAGTGCTGAAAAGTACCTCTAAGGTCAGCTAGGCCAACCTATTTTACAGATGAGAAAGAGATCCAGGGAATTTTGCCCATGTTTGTACAGGTAGTAATCAGACAAAACAAACATTTAATCTTAGTCCTTTGACTTTTGATCCATATTTATCCTGAAGGCTACTAAAATCTCCAAAAAATTTTTCAGAGAAACTATATTCTAACCATATCTTCCAATCTTGTACTTAGGAAATTGATCTCTTGAGCCTCAAATATATTATATTTATATTGAACCCAGCTGATTTATTGAAGCCAAGTATATTCATATTTATCTCTCATAAATTTTCTCTGATTAAATTAAGCAAAACTCTAGAGTCTCTCTATACAGTTACTAATCTCTTTTCCTTTCTAGCTGTTTTTCTCTGTGTAGTTTTCCCCCAACCTCTAGGAAGGATTCTCCATTATAATCTAGACCCTAGTAGTTTTTCCCAGTATAATTCTCCTTAGTTTCAAGCACAATATTATAAACAGCTTTGTTTTGTCAAAATACATTTACAGTTTTTAAAAAGTAAAAGAAAATTCTCTCCAGATACAGTTATCTTCATTGTGTTGATTGCCAATGCCCCGGGCAGCACAGAAAAGATATCTCCCTAGGGCTATAGGGAACCATTTACCTTTGCCCATTTAAGCATGACTTTCTAGCCAATTTCCTGTTGGCTTAGGGTTGTTGGTTACAGTTTCAGTCCTTTCTTGCCCAGGGCTCAGGTGAAATGTTTTTTGCCTGCATTGATATTTTCCTGCTTAGAACTGGGGGGGGGGAGGTGGAGTGGGGAAGTGAGTGGGGGAGGCACATATTCACTGTCTTTCCAATTATCATAATCCTCTTCTCCCTGGGAATTTATTATATCAGGTATATGTATGTAGAAAAATAGCTATATTGGGTGGTGGTGTACTAATTACCTCAAGCTACTTCCCCAAACATCTCTCCCCAAGTCCTGAGTTTCAGATCCTTAGAGGCTATAGTGAAATTCAGAGGGATAAAAATGTTCATTCTGGAGAAGTAAACTCAAGCAGAACAATTTCTATAATGGCTACAACAATGTAAAGGAAAATTAAAAGATTAATTCTTTCCATGTAGTGCCAGAGAATTGATTGTTAGTGAAATCTAGCCTTGGCAAAAACAGATAGAAAGGGGGTGGGCTATTTGCTTACAAAGTTTAAAGGAAAGGAAAAGTTCTTTTGTAAAAGATAGTAGAAAGGGATTAGGAGGATGTAATTAAGAAGTGACAGAAAAAGATGGAAGGAAGGAAGGAAGGAGAGAAGAGAAGAAGGGAAGGAAAGAAGGAGGGAAGGGAGAGAGAGGGAGGAAGGACCAATGAAATTTTTTAAAAATTAAGTCTATTTATTTTTAAAGTATATTTAATTTTTTAAAATAAGTCCGGTCAGGACTAAGGATTGATAACTTATTTATCACTTTGCTGCATAAGAATAATCCTTAGGAATAGAAAAGAACTTAAAAGAAAACTGGACCGATAAAGATTTAGGAAAATTAATATATCACATAAGTTTTAACTATTAAAATTTGAATTATAGAATATTTTGCCTAGATGCTGAATCTCTTTATTCAATTCAGTCCACATATATGAAGGAACTGGTAAACTATTGATTTATTATCATGAAAATAGAATTAAGTGTTCTGGGCTTTTTCCCAGGTTGGTTTTAAGTAAGGAGAGGACAACTAGTGAGGTTTTCTGGCATATATTAGGACCAAAAATGTCATGGGATTATAGAATGTTAAACACTGAAAAGGACCTCTGTTACTTCTACCAATATGACTATGACTCAGTTTCTTCAACTGTAAAATGAGGCAGTTGGACCAGATGACTTTAAGTCTATGATCTGTGATCTCTACCAAACCAAAATCTGCCCCTCTCTAACTCTTCTAATTCTACTCTCCCAGGACCAAGCAAATCTAATTTAATAACATTCCTTTGTTATAATTGAATTCAATAATTGATTATTATGAACTTACTAGATAAGTATAGTCACTTTATTTACAAAATATAACACATAATTTATAAAATTCTTTCTTAACTTTCCTCCTTTTTTATTACTTTATTTTTAATTTTCTCTTTACAGGGAATTGAAGGTAAAGAGCAGTGTCCTGGAAAAATACACATTGTTAATTTGTGGGCTACATAACTCAAGCATTTCTAAGGATAATGAGGAGCAGAAGTTGGGAGAGAAAGACAGGAAAGTACGTATCAGACCAGCTCACATGCATATTGTGTGGGAAGAAATTAAAATACACTTTTGAGATGGTGGCTTTTTTTTTAAATCCTTATATATTTTTCATAAAAATGAAACCTGCGCTGCCTTCTGTCAGGTTTACTGTGTATTGTGTGAGGAGCAATTTGAGGATTTCTTTATTTCATGCAGTAAAAATATGGTGTCAGGTAGTGACAATCTTGTGTCAGAAAGTTTAAATATTATTACCTGCACTTGAAAGATGATGGGACTGAAGCTCAGAGAGGTTAAGTCACTGCCTGTGGTCACAGATAGAGTAAATTTCTGAAGTTGGATTTTGATCCAGATTTTCCAGCTCCAAGCCCAGCCTTATGCCTGTTGACAACAGCCTTTCATGAAGGAAGACAAACTCACTAATGTGTTATTGAAAGAGTTCTGAAGTAGCCCAGATATTCTAGAAAATAATTAGGAATTATAGTACAAATGTCACTAAACTATAAATACTTTTTAATCCAGTGACACCACTGTTAGGTATATACCCCAAGAGTCAAAGATCAAGGAAAAGATCCTACATAAATAAAAACTTTTTAAGCATTTCTTTTGTGGTTATTAAGAACAAAGGGGGTCATCTAGGGGAGGGGAGGGGACTGGGGGTAAATTTGTAATGGAAAGCTTTGTAAAGATCAATGTGGGGAACTACCCATACATATGTTATACAAATAAAAAGCTTTAATAAAAAAAACAAAGGGGGTACCCATTAATTGAGGAGTAGCTGAATAATTTGTGATATATTGGATCATAGAACTAGAGTTGAAAGGAATCTTAAAGACCATTTAGTCTAACCCTTTCATTTTACAGATGTGGAAAATGAAGCACAAAGAGGTTGTGTTTCTTGCCTAGGGTCACATAATTGCTAATTTTCTAAGACAGTGTTCAAGTTCAGGACTTTCTGATCCAAACCTCATCATTCAGCAGAATCTATTTTCTCCAAAGTTATCATTGATCACTTAAATCCCAAACCCAGTGGTCTTTTCTCAGTCTTCATCCTTATTCCAGCATCTGACACTATAAATCACTCTCTTCTCTTTAATACTTTCTTCTTTCAGGATTTACACGACTGTTCTCTCCTGGTTTTTCTTCTACTGTCTGATCATCTTTTTTTCTATCTTTCTTGCTGGATCTTCATTTTTACATGGATCCTTCATACTCACTTAACAGAGGATGTTCCTCAAGGTCCTCTTCTCTCTATATTTATTATCTGTCCTTCTGTCATCTGCTAAAGTGATTCTCCTAAGGTGCAGGTGTGACCACATCACCCCAACTCCTATTCAACAAACTTCAATGGCTCCCTATTATCTCCAAGATCAAATATTAAATCCTCTAGCACTAAAAACTCCTTAGAATCTGGCCCCGTCTTCAAAACCATTTTTATTCTTTATTCCCTTCAATCTACTCTATGATCCAATCAAACCAGTCTACTTGCTCTTCTTCACAAACAAAATCCTTCATCTCCCACCTCCTAGTCTTTACTATAACTGTGCCCCATGCTTTAAATGCTCTTCCATCTTATCTCTTGGCTTTTTGTCTTTTTTCACAACTCAGCTCATAGTCTAACTTCTTCAGGAAGCTATTCCTGCTTTCCCAGATGTTGATGTTTTCCTTACAGGTTTCCTCCAGGTTATTCCCTTCTATTAGAAAGTGAACTCCTTGAGGACATGAACTCCTTTTCTTTCTTTCTTTCTTTCTTTCTTTCTTTCTTTCTTTCTTTCTTTCTTTCTTTCTTTCTTTCTTTCTTTCTTTCTTTCTTTCTTTCTTTCTATTCTTGGTGCTTAGCACAGTAATTATCACATGGTAAGTCCCTAACTGATTAATAAAGCATAGTTGTTGTTCTTGCAAGGGTAGGAAGCCATTAAGAAAGGAAAGTAATGTAGACTTAAAAAGAGCATCTATAAAATAATAATTTTTTAAGGAAAAGACAATAGCTCTTCAAATACTCAGAATAATCATGTGCTTTCCTTCCCCCCTCCTGTCCTAAGCCTTCTCCACTCCAAACATCAATCCTAATATGACATATTTGCCACATCATTAACTATCTTGGTCAACCTCCTCTGGATGCACTATAAAGTATCAATAACTTTCTTAAATTGAACTGCCCAGAACTGAGTAGGATGCTATTCATGTAGGACATCTTTGCAGAGCTGTTGTTCTGATATGTCTGATTCTTAATGATCTATTTGGGATTTTCTTGGCAAAGACACTGGAGTTTGCCATTTCCTTCTCCAGATCATTTTGTGGATGAGGAAACTGAGGCAAACAGGGGTAAGTGACAGAGTCACACAGCTAGAAAGTTTCTAAAGCCAGATTTTAATTCAAGAAGATGAATCTTCTGATTTCAGATCCAGAACTCTATCCAATGATAGCACCTAGCTACTCTCTTTGCAGAGTACAGAGGAACTTCCACCTTTGTAGGCCTCAAAATATTTTCAAGGTGGGGAATGAAAGGTGAGGGTTGGGGGAGGGCAGGAGGAACAGCAGAGCCATAGGCAAGAAACAGAAAAAAATTTCAAGAAATAAACACAAGAGTACACAATAAACAGAAGGGTATCCTAGGGGACAAGGGAATAATAGCTAGTATTTATATAGTGCCAAGTATTGTGCTATATATAAACACTTGGTAATTATTATCTCATATGATCCTAACAAAAACCCTGGGAGGTAGATGCTATTTTGGGGGAGGGGTTCATTTTTTCATTTATTTATTTTTAATACACATTGTTTTATGAATCCTGTTGGGAGAGAAAAATAAGAGCAAAAGGGAAAAACCATGGAAAAGAAAAAAAAACAGAAAAAAAAACTGAACATAGCATGTGTTGATTTACATTCAATTTCCATAGTTCTCTTTCTGGATGCAGATGTAATTTTCTGTCCAAAGTCTATTTGGATTGCGTTGGGTCATTAAAATACTGAGAAGAACCAAATCTTTTATAGTTGATCATCACACATTCTTGCTGTTATTGTGTACAATATATTGCTGGTTCTGCTTGTTTCACTCAGTATCAGTTCATGCAAATCTTTCCAGGCCTTCCTAAAATCAGTTTTTTCATCATTTTTTAATAATGGAACAATAATATTCCATTATCTTCATATATCACAACTTGTTCAGCCATTCCCCAATCAATGGACATATACTCAACTTCCAATTCTTTGTCACCACAAAAAGAGCTGCTACAAACATTTTCACCGATGTGGGTCCTTTCCCCTTCTTTATGATTTCCTTAGGCTACTGACCCAGTAGTGGCAAAGGATATGCCCAGTTTTATAGCCTTTGGTCATAGTTCCAGATTGCTCTCTAGAAAGGTTGGATCATTTCACCCTAAATGCCCATGCTTTCCCAATTCTCTCCATATAGTTATTTGTATTATATTTTATTACCTACATGATTATTACCTAGGGATTTTCTCTTATTTAAACTTAACATTTACTCCAGAGTCTAACACAGTTGTCTATACACAGTAAGCACTTAATAAATGTTTGCTAGATGAATGGATGGAATCTCTGGAAGTTGCTCTGGAAGTATTTGAATAACTTCCATGACACTGTCTAACTAAAGAGTGAACATATTGTAAAAAAAATTGTTTAAGTAGCATCTGTCTTCCTTGAAATCTCATCTCCAATATTAGACCCTTCTTGATTGCCTCTCTGCCAAAATTACCTTGTATTTACTTGCTATATATTGTAAAATATAAGCTAGTATTACTGAATGCTAATTCCTTCAGGTCAGGGACTGTTTCATTTTTCTTTTTGTACTCCCAGCAATGAATTTGCTATATAACACTTAGTAGGTGTTTAATAAGTGCTCACAATTGATTGATTAGTCAATATCATTGATTTCTTATAGCTATCCTAAGAGATAGAAACTATTATTATTACTATGCCCATTTCATAGATTAGGAACCCTGAGATCCAGAGAGGCTAACCATCTTGCTCATAGTTATACAAGTAATATATTTTACTAGTATAATTTGAACCCAAGTTATCCTGACTCTAAGACCAGCATTTTCTCCATTACAATGCCAAGGATGGACAACTACTCCAGCTGTGTCACTTGCGACAATTAGTGATGACAGGTTTAAGGCTGAGGAAGGGAACAAAGAAACAAGAGGGGTAAAAGGAAGAGTCTAAGACAAGAATAATGGAAAAAAAAGAGGAGGGAGGGAAAGGAACATGCATTTATTAAGCATCTAGCATGCACCAGGCACTGTGCCAAGTGCTTTTTAAAATTTTATTAAAGATTTATTCACAAAACATATGCATAGGTAATTTTTCAAACATTGACACTTGCAAAACTTTCTGTTCCAAAATTTTCTATCCTTCCTTCTCCCCCCTCCCCTAGATGGCAGGTAGTCCAATACATGTTAACTATGTTAAAGTATGTGATAAATATATTTATACAATTCCAATTGTTCAGTGATGAAGAGCTATCTACACCCAGAGAGAAGGAGTGTGGACCTCAACATAGCACTCTCACTCTCTCTGTTGTTGTTTGCTTGCATTTTGTTTTCTTTCTCAGTTTTTTTTCCTTCCTGATCTAATTATTCTTGTGCAGCAAGATAATTGTATAAATATGTATACAAACAGTAAAAAGCAACAACAATGACATTTTAAGAGAATCTCTTAATGGCACTGAGTCTTTGGGTTCCCCATCCAAGATCTAGTGAGGACCCTAGAGCTAGAAGACTTGAATTTGTGTTCCAGTCCTAACAGCTCTGTAACACATGGGCAAGTCTCTGTCTCTGTTAGCATCCTACCTACTTGTGCACAGTGAGGTATCGAGGGGAGAGCATTCTGCAAATTCAGCATGCTATAGAAACTTAAGTTATTATTTTCCAGCTCTTGGACCAGACTAGAATAATAGTCATCACTGACAACACAGACTCTGTAATTTTCTAGGTTTGATCGCTATCATTCCAAGAGTCTGTGGTCACTTGCCCTTATTTATCTTTTCCAGCTTATCATCATTATCAATCTGAGAAAACAACATGGAAGTAGGATACAGGACTGACAAGAATCTGGGCACAGTCTCAGGTAGGTGAGTCAGAAAGCCTAATGATGACATCAGGGGCTTGAAAGAACAGTTTCCCCATGCCTTCCTAGGGCTTTCTAACCAGAGGCTAAATAGGAATCTTTCAATAATAGTTTTGGAGGAAAAGTATAAGGAGGAAAATAATCTTTCCAGTTTCAGATCAGCTTGCCCACCGCCCAATGTCTCTTGGTAGCCTGGTGGAGTGTCTAAGCAGAAAATAAAGTGGCACAGAGTATAGCTTGCTGGGTCTGGAATCAGGAAGACAAGTTCCAATCTGGCTTCAGATGCTTATTAGCTGTGTGATTCTGGGCAAGTCTATTAATTTCTACCTCTCTCAGTTTCTTTATCTGTAAAATAAGGATCAAGGACAAGATGTGTCCCAGTCTGGAGATATCACCTGTGAACAGTGATTCCCATTTTTCCTCACTCCTCCCTCCCCCAGCAACTACTTTGCTTTATGAAAACACATCATATCCAGCAGGACGATTTCAGAGAGGCCTGGAGAGACTTGCATGAACTGATGCTGAGTGAAATGAGCAGAACCAGGAGATCATCATACACAGCAACAACAGTATTACATGATGATCAATTCTGATGGACATGGCTCTTTGCAACAAAGAATTGTCTCAAACCAGTTCCAATTGTTCAGTGAAGAAAACCATATACACCCAGAGAGAGGTATATGCTCTCTATTGATGTTTGCTTGCATTGTGTTTCCTTTCTCTGATTTTCTTTTTTTTTCTTGTAGACAGGATTTTTCTTGCACAACTTGTCAAATATTTCAACATTATTAATATGTAGTGGACTTCCTGCCATCTAGGGGAGGGGACTGGAGGTAAAAGTTGTAATGGAAAGCTTTGTAAAGATCAATGCTGAGGAACTACCCATGCTTATGTTATACAAATAAAAAGCTTTAATATATATATATACATATATATATACACATATAAATGAAAACACGTCATAAAAACCAGGGGTGCTGGAAGTCATTTTTGGCAGGACTCTAATCCAGCAGCTCAAGCCCATTTTGGAAGTCTGGTCACAGCTTCATTCCCTCCTCCTCCTGATCCTCCTTCATCCTCCTGTGGGGGCAGCTGGGAATGGATACTGTTCATTTCTCTTTTTATTCTCAAACTAGACTAGGTCCCCAAGAAACCCATTCCAAGCACTCCAGAATTAGGACTCTGCAAATATCAATTATTGTTTTGCCTCTAGATGGTGTGAACTCCTTTTGTCAATCTCTGGGTAGAACAGAAAATAATAACCAAAGTCTTTGGTTAAAAGTAAGTTTATAGCAGAGATTTCCCCAATTTCTGCTTGCTGCAGGGCCATTGTCTCCTCAATGGAAGGTCTAGAGGCCTCCCTTTGAAAATACCTTATATTTTACTAATTTGTATTGATTCTCTTCATATTGTATATACTTATACATGGACCTGCCATTTCATTAGAATGTAAGTCTTTGAGAATTGAATTATTTCATTCTTCATATTTGCTTTCATAGTACTTGGCTTATATGTAGTAAGTAATTACTAAACATTTATTTATTGATTGACTGAAGACAGTGATAATATATTGGACAGGTCCAAACAATAGTATGTTCAGAAGAATTCTTAAAGTATGATTATGATTATCATTAGGCCTATTTTGAAGGAAATTCCATTAATATTTGAAGTATACACTCCACTCCAAAATGATTTGCATATGCTTTATTTATTTTCACGTGTGCATGTTGTTTCCCTTGAATAAGTTAGCTCCTTCAGAGCTAAAACAGTTCATACCTGATGCTTAGCAAATAGTAGGTACTTAAAAATTCTTGTTAAATTGAATTTAAAATAATAATATATTAATGATAATAATAGCTACCATTTATGGTGCTTTAAGGTTTATAAAAGCCTTTACAAATATTTTCTCATTTGATTCTCACATCAACTCAGGGAGCAAAAGCAATGACTTTCTCAAAGCCACACAGTTGATAAATGTTTGAGGCTGGAATTTTAGATCTTCTTCCACTGTTCTATTCAAAGAGAGAGAGGAAGAGACCTAAGGCAAATAGTCAGAGATATAACTAGGCTGTTTTTTGACTCCTAGCCCAAGAGTCTATCCATGAATTCCTGAATCCCAGCAACAGAAATCTTTCCATTTTGGGTGAATAGGAGATTGAAGGAGCTTGGCTCCATTACTAAAGTTTTTGAGCACTTCAAGCCCCAAGCTTCATAATAGAAAGTTAATAATATTGATATCCTTATTACTAAATGAAGAGACACTGTGTTAGATAAAGGCCTGGGGCACTGAGAGCTTAAGTGCTTTGCCCAGAATCACACACTCTAAGGTTGGACTTTAACCAAGATCATTAGGAGTGAAACAAGGCTACCCACTGTCACCATTACTATTTACTATTGTATTAGAAATGTTAGCTTTGGTAGTAAGAGAAGAAAAAGAGATTAAGGGAATTAGAGTAGGTAATGAAGAAACCAAATTATCACTCTTTGCAGATGACATGATGGTATACTTAGAGAAGCCTAGAGAATCAACTAAAAAACTACTAGAAACAATTCACAACTTTAGCAAAGTCGCATGTTACAAAATAAATCCACATAAATCATCAGCATTTTATATATTACCAACAAAGTTCAGCAGAAAGAGATACAAAAAGAAATTCCATTCAAAATAATTATTGATAGTATCAAATATTTGGGAATCTATCTGCCAAGGAAAAGCCAGGAACTATACGAACTAAACTACAAAACACTTTCCACACAAATAAAGTCAGACCTAATCAGTTGGAAAAATAGCAAATGCTCATGGGTAGGCCCAGTGAATATAATAAAAATGACAATACTACCTAAATTAATTACTTATTTAGTGCCATACCAATGAAACTCCCAAGAAATTATCTTACAGAGCTAGAAAAAATGGTAGCAAAGTTCATCTGGAAGAACAAAAAGTCAAGAATTTCAAGGGAATTAATGAAAAAAAGGCTAATGAAGGAGGCCTTGCTGTACCAGATCTAAAACTATATTATAAAGCAGCGGTCATCAAAACCATTTGGTACTGGCTAAGAAATAGAGTGGTTGATCAGTGGAATAGGACAGGATCACAGGACAAACTGGGCAATAACTATAGCAATCTAGTGTTTGATAAATCCAAAGACCCCAGCTTCTGGGATAGGAATTCACTATTTGACAAAAACTGCTGGGAAAACTGGAAACGAGTATGGAAAAATTAGGGTTTGATCCACACCTAACATCACATACCAAGATAAGATCTAAATGATTTAGACATAGAGTGATATTATAAGCAAATTAGAGGAACATAGGATAGTTTATCTCTCAGACCTGTGGAAAAGAGGAATTTGTGTCCAAAGGAGAACTGGAACTCTTAATTGAACACCAGATAATTTTGGCTATATTAAGTTAAAAGGATTTTGTACAAACAAAACTAATGCAGACAAGATTAGGAGGGAGGAATAAACTGGGAAATCATCTTTACATTTAAGGGTTCTGACAAAGGCCTCATTTCTAAAATATATAGAGAATTAATTCATATTTATAAGAATTCAAGCCACTCTCCAATCAATAAATGGTCAAAGGATATGAACAATTTTCAGATGATGAAATGAAAAGGTGCTCCAAATCACTATTGATCCGAGAAATGCAAATTAAGACAACTCTGAGATATCACTAGACACCTGTCAGATTGGCTAAGATGACAGGAAAAGATAATGACGAATGTTGAAGGGGATGTGGGAAAACTGGGACACTGATACATTGTTGGTGGATGTGAACGGATCCAGCCTTTCTGGAGAGCAATTTGGAACTATGCTCAAAAAGTTATCAAACTGTGCACACCCTTTGACCCAGCAGTGTTTCTATTGGGCTTATATCCCAAAGAGATCTTAAAGGAAGGAAAGGGATCCACATGTTGAAAAATGTTTGTGGCAGCCCTCTTTGTAGTGACTAGAAACTGGAAAATGAATATATGCCCATCAATTAGAGAATGGCTGAATAAATTATGGTATATGGATGTCATGGAATATTATTGTTCTGTAAGAAATGACCAGTAGGATGCTTTCAGAGAGGTCTGGAGAGATTTGCATGAACTGATGCTCAGTGAAATTTGCAGAAACAGGAGATCATTGTACACGGCAACAGCAAGACTATAGGATGATCAATTCTGATGGACATGGCTCTCTTCAACAATGAAATGTTTCAAACCAGTTCCAATTCTTCAGTGAAGAAAGCCATATATACCCAGGGAGAGGCCTGTGGGATCTGAGGGTGGAGAACAACATAGCATTTTCATGCTTTCTATTGATGTTTACTTGCATTATGTTTTCCTTCTCAGATTTTTTTCCTTATAGATCCAATTTTTCTTGTACAGCAAGATAACTGCATTAATATGTATACACATATTTTATTTGTCATGTATTTTAACATAATTAACATGTATTAGACTTCCTGCCATCTAGGGAATGGGATGGGGGGAAGGAGGGAAAAATTTGTAACAGAAAGCTTTGCAAGGGTCAGTGATGAAAAATTACCCATACATATGTTTTGCAAATAAAAAACTTTAATAAAAAAGAAAGTACAAATAAAAAAACTAGAAAAAGAACAAATTAAAACCTCCAATTAAATACCAAATTTGAAATTCTGAAAGTAAAATGGGAGATTAATAAAATTAAACTAATGAATTAATAAATAAAACCAAGAGTTGGTTTTATGAAAAAAATCCAACAAAATAGATAAACCTTTAGTTAATTTGATTAGAAAAAAGAAAGAAGAAAATCAAATTGTTAGTCTCAAAAATGAAAATGGAGAACTTTCCACCAGTGAAGAGATTAGAGTAATAATTAGGAATTATTTTGCCCAACTATATGTCAATAAATTTGATAATCTTTTTTTTTTATTTTAAATTTTTATTTTATTTGCATAACATATGTGTGGGTAATTCTTCAACAATAACCCTTACATAGCTTTCCGTTACAAATTTTTCCCCCCAACTCCCCACCCCTCCCCTAGAAGGCAGGATATCCACTACATGTTAATTATGTTAAAATATTGGCAAATCGAATATATGTATACATATTTCCAAACGTAACATTGGTGTGCAAGAAAAATCTTATCTACACAAACGATATATCAGATAAAGGAAACACAATGTAAGCAAACATCAATCAAGGAGTATGAGAATGTTATGTTGTGGTCCACATTTCGCATCCCTCTCTCTGGGTGTATATGGCTTTCTTCAGTGAACAATTGGAGGTGGTTTGAAACATTTCATTGTTGAAGAGAGCCATGTCCATCAGAATTGATCGTCATATAGTACTGTTGTTGCCGTGTATAATGATCTCCTGGTTCTGCTCATTTCACTCAGCATCAGTTCATGTAAGTCTCTCCAGGCCTCTCTGAAATCATCTTGCTGGTCATTTCTTACAGAACAATAATATTCCATAACATTCATATACCATAATTTATTCAGCCATTCTCCAATTGAAGGGCATCTATTCAATTTCCAGTTTCTAGCCACTTCCAAAAGGGCTGCCACAAACATTCTTGCACATGTGGGGCCTTTTCCTTCCTTTATGATTTCTTTGGGATATAAGCCCAATAGAAATGCTGCTGGGTCAAAGGGTATGCACAGTTTGATAACTTTTTGAGCATAGCTCCAAATTGTTCTCCAGAATGGCTGTATCCGTTCACAGCTCCACCAACAATGCATCAGTGTCCCAGCCCTCCCACAACCCCTCCAACATTCATCATTAACTTTTCCTGTCATTTTAGCCAATCTGACAGGTGTGAAGTGGTATCTCAGGGTTGTCTTGATTTGCATTTCTCTGATCAATAGTGATTTGGAGCACCTTTTCATATGACTATAAATAGTTTTAATTTCATCCTCTGAAAATTGTCTGTTCATATCCTTTGACCATTTATTGATTGGAGAATGGCTTGAATTTTTATAAATATGAGACAATTCTCTATATATTTTAGAGATGAGACCTTTGTCAGAACCCTTAAATGTAAAGATGATTTCCCAATTTATTGCTTCCCTCCTAATCTTGTCTGCATTGATTTTGTTTGTACAAAAACTTTTTAACTTAATATAGTCAAAGTTATCTATCTGGTTTTCAATTAAAAGTTCCAGTTCTTCTTTGGACATAAATTTATTCCATCTCCACAGGTCTGAGAGGTAAACTATATTATGTTCCTCTAACTTGTTTACAAAATCACTCTTTATATCCAGATCATGAACCCATTTAGATCTTATCTTGGTATGTGGTGTTAGATGTGGGTCAAGCCCTAATTTCTTCCACACTAGTTTCCAGTTTTCCCAGCAGTTTTTGTCAAATAGTGAATACTTATCCCAAAAGCTGGGGTCTTTGGGTTTATCAAAAACCAAATTGCTATAGTTATTGCCTAGTTTGTCTTGTGATTCTATCCTATTCCACTGATCGACTACTCTATTTCTTAGCCAGTACCAAATGGTTTTGATGACCGCTGCTTTGTAATACAGTTTTAGATCTGGTACAGCAAGTCCACCATCATCAGCCTTTTTTTTTCATTAATCCCCTTGAAATTCTTGACCTTTTGTTTTTCCAAATGAACTTTGCTACTATTTTTTCTAGCTCTGTAAGATAATTTCTTGGGAGTTTCATTGGTATGGCACTAAATAAGTAAATTAGTTTGGGTAGTATTGTCATTTTTATTATATTCGCTCGGCCTACCCATGAGCATTTTAAGTTTTTCCAATTGACTAGGTCTGATTTTATTTGTGTGGAAAGTGTTT
>JAJPUD010005543.1:38066-95581 GCA_023553655.1 Myrmecobius fasciatus | reverse complement strand
CAATACTCATCGCCCTCCCTTCTTCCCCTCAATTATATTAGATCTTCTATGTCTCTTTATGAGATTTTGCCTTATTTTACCTCCTATATTTTTACTTTATTTTGCCTCCTTTTCCCCCCTCCCCCCTTTTTCTTTTTCAGTATGGTATCCCTTCCACCTCTAATTTCTTTTCAATTATTATCAAAGAAAATTCAAATTATACTGCCATTCTTTAAAGGATACCTATAGTAGGAATATAGTTCTCAAGAGTTTTCCTTTTTACCTTTTTATGTTTCTCTTGAGTTCTCTATTTGGAGGTCAAATTTTTTGTTCAGATCAGGTCTTTTCATTAGAAATAGGTGAAATTCTCCTGTATCATTGAATGACCATCTTCTTCCCTGGAAGATGATGCTCATTCTAGCTGGATAACTTATTCTTGGCTGTAATCCAAGTTCTTTTGCCTTTCGGAATATCTGGTTCCAGGCCCTTCGATCCTTCAATGTGGAAGCTGACAGATCCTGTGTAATTCTAATGACAGTTCCTCGGTATTTGAACTGTTTCTTTCTAGCTACTTGCAATATCTTTTCCTTGGTGCGATAGTCCTGAAATTTGGCCACGATATTCCTTGGGGTTTTAATTTTGGGGTCTCTTTCTGGAGGTGATCGGTGAATTCTTTCAATGCCAATTTTGCCTTCTGATTCTAAAACATCAGGGCAATTCTCTTTCATGATTTCCTGGAAGATAGCATCCAGGTTCTTTTTTTCATCGTGGCTTTCAGGGAGTCCGATAATCCTTAAATTGTCTCTCCTGGATCTGTTTTCCAAGTCAGTTGTTTTTCCTAGGAGATATTTCATATTTTCTTCTATTTTTTCATTTTTTTGTTTTTGTTTAACTGATTCTTGAAGTCTTATTGAGTCATTTACTTCTATTTGTTCAATTTTAATTTTTAGAGTATTATTTCCTTCAGTTATCTTTTTTAGCTCCTTTTGTAGCTGGCCAATTGAATTTCTGGATTCAATGCATTCTTTTTCCATTTTGCCAGTTTTATTTTTCAGTGAATTGTTGTCTTTTTCCAATTCACCAATTTTGTTTTTCAGTGAATTGTTGTCTTTTTCCAATTCACCAATTTTGTTTTTCAGTTCACCATTTTTATTTTCCAGTGAATTGGTGATTTTTTCCAATTCACCAATTTTGTTTTTCAGTGAACTGTTTTCTTTTTCCAATTCACCAGTCCTATTTTCCAGTTTTTGATATTTCTGTTGCCCTGATCTCAATTTATTTCCCCATTCTTCTTCTAGCTCTCTTTTGAGATTCTTAATGCAATCATCCAGGTAAGCCTTCTGAAAGGGAGACCAACTTAAGTCTGCCTTTGTGGCTTCATCTGGGATTGTTTTCATAATGTCAGGATCTGGGGACTGTTCTATTTTTTCTCCGTAAAAGCTTTCTATGGTGAGAGCTCTCTTCTGCTTCTTGCTCATGATTTAAAGTTGGGATATTGGTCAAAAGCCGAGAAAACTGCAATAATTTATATTTGCCCTGGGGCAGTTTGCCGAGTTGACTTCCGGTCTGAGGCTGGTGGGGCTAGACCACGTTTTCAGTTTCTCTAGATCCACCCTTTACCAAAGGCAGATCTGTCAAAGCACCTGCCCGCAAGCAGAGCAAAGTGGCCCAGGCGTCTCCCAGGGGCTTCCTGGGTGCCCAAAATCCGCCCCTCTATCGCAGCCCTGACTTCCGCCCCGGCTGGAGTCCGATCTCCACCAGCGGCCGATTTCCCCTGAGGCTAACCTTCTCCGGAGTTCTTTCAAGGTAGATGTTTTATAGAAGTGCGTTGTAGTCCAAATGCTTGGTGAGGACCTCACTCGGAAACCAGTTTTAAAGCTTACTTTGTCTGGGTTGGGGGAATGTCGGAGGGAGTTCACAGAGAAAGCTGTCCGCAGTTCGCCATCTTGGCTCCGCCCCTAAATTTGATAATCTAAGGGAAATGGAGGAATATCTACAAAAATATAGATTGCCCAGGTTAACAGAAGGGGAAATAAATTAAATAGTCACATTTTAGAAGAAATGGAGCAAACTATTAATCAACTCCCTAAAAAAAATCTCCAGGGCCAGATGGATTTACATGTGAATTCTACCAAACATTTAAAGAACAATTAATTCCAATACTATGCAAACTATTGGAAAAAAATTAGTAAGGAAGAAGTCATACCAAATTCCTTTTATGACACAAATATAGTGCTGATACCTAAATCAGGTAGGGTAAAAACAGAGAAAGAAAATTATAGACCAATTTCCCTAATGATTATTGATGCAAAAATCTTAAATAAAATATTAACAAAGAGATTACAGAAAGTCATCCCCAGGATAATGCACTATGATCAAATAGAATCTATACCAGGTATGTAGGGCTGGTTCAATATTAGGAAAATATTAGCATAAATGACTATATCAATAACCAAACTAACAAAAATCATATGTTTATCTCAATATATGCAGAAAAAGAATTTGACAAAAATCCAACACCTATTCCTATTGAAAACACTAGAGAGTATAGGAATAAATGGACTTTTCCTTAAAATGATCAGTAGCATCATATATAATGGGGACAGACTAGAACCATTTCCAATAACATCAGGGGTGAAACAAGATTGCCTACTATCACCATTACTTTGCAATATTGTAGTAGAAATGTTAGTTTTGGAAATAGGAGAAAAAAGATTAAAAGAATTAGAGGAGGTAATGAAAAACCAAATTATTACTCTTTGCAGATGATATGATGGTATACTTAGAGAATCCGAGAGAATCAACTAAAAAGCTACTAGAAATAATTCACAACTTAAGCAAAGTTGCAGGATACAAATAAATCCACAAAAATCATCAGCATTTTTATATGTTACCAACAAAGTACAACAGCAAGAGGTACAAAGAGAAATTCCACTTAAAAATAACTGTTGATAATATAAAATATTTGGGAGTCTACCTGCCAAGGCAAAGTCAGGAATTTTAGGAACACAACTACAAAATACTTTCCACATAAATAAAGTCAGATCTAATCAAATGGAAAAATATCAAGTCTCATAGGTAAGCTGATCTAATATAATAAAAATGACAATACTGCATAAGTTAAACTACTTATTTAGTGCCATACCAATCAAATTCCCAAGAAATTATTTTACAGATCTAGAAAAAATAATAACAAAGTTCATCTGGAAGAACAAAAGGTTAAGAATTTCAAGGGAATTCATGAAACAAAATGGAAATAAATATGGCCTTGCTGTAACAGATCTAAAACTATATTATAAAGCAGTGGTCATCAAAACCATTTGTACTGGCTAAGAAATAGAGCAGTTGATCAGTGGAATAGGTTAGGTTCACAGAACAAAATAGTCAATGACTATAGCAATCTAGTGTTTGACAAGCCCAAAGACTCCAGCTTTTGGAATAAAAACTCACTATTTGCCAAAAACTGCTGGGAAAATTGGAAACAAGCATGGCAGAAACTATGTATTGACCCATATTTAACATCATTTATCAAGATAAGGTCGAAATGGGTTCATGATTTAGACAAAGAATGATATTTTAAGCAAATTAGAAGAACATAGGATAGTAATTGTGCATACCCTTTGCCCCAGCAGTGTTTCTACTGGGCCTATATCCCAAAGAGATCTTAAAGGAGGGAAAGGGACCCACATGTGCAAGAATGTTTGTGGCAGCCCTTTTTGTAGTGGCTAGAAACTGGAAATTGAATGGATGCCCATCAATTGGAGAGTGGCTGAATAAATTATGGTATATGAATGTTATGGAATATTATTGTTCTGTAAGAAATGACCAGCAGGATGATTTCAGAGAGGCCTGGAGAGACTTGCATGAACTAATGCTGAGTGAAATCAGCAGAACCAGGAGATCATTATACATGGCAACAACAATATTATGTGATGATCAATTCTGAAGGATGTGGCTCTCTTCAACAATGAAATGTTTCAGGCCAGTTCTTATGATCTTGTGACAAAAAGAGCCATCGACATTCAGAGAGAGGACTGTGGGAACTGAGTGTGGATCACAATAGAGCATTCTTACTCTTTATTGTTGTTTGCTTGCATTTTGTTTTCTTTCTCATTTTTTTCCTTTTTGATTTGATTTTACTTGTACAAGATAATTGTATAAATATGTATGCATGTATTGGATTTAACATTTTTTTTACCATGTTTAACATATATTGGATTACTTGCCATCTAGGAGAGGGGGTAGAGGAAGGGGGGAAATTGGAACACAATTGCAAAAGCAAGGGTTAATGTTGAAAAATTTTCCATGCATATGTTTGAAAATAAAAAAAGCTTTAATAAAAAAAGAAAGAAAAAAGAACAAAACATTGCTTCTCATTATTTTTATTGTCTAATTATTTCATTGCAACCTATAATGTTATTAATTGTTGTAACATCATTATAATAACAGATTATGATTTTTCCTCATTTTAGTATATGCACAAGGCTTTGCACACCATTTCTTATTTGAGCTTCACTACATCTCTGAGAGGTAGGTAATGAATACAAGCATTTTACAGAGGAGCAACAAGCTTTTATCATCTCATACCTGGAGTCTGATGTCAGTCTCATTGCCTCAAGCCTTTACCCACTCCAGGCCATTCTTTTCTCAGCTGTCAAAGTGATCTTTCTAATTCACTGGTTTGATCATCTCATTTTCCCCCTCAATAAACTCACATAGTTCCCTATTACCTGTAGGAGAATATGTAAAATCTTCTGTATTTTAAATATTTTTGTTTATTTAATTTTTAATGTATGGAATAAGCTTTTCCATAATATAACAATTTAAAAATACTATTGAACATGAAACTGCAAATCTATTATGTATAATTTGTAATTCCTTTTAACTATACAATAAAGTTATCTTGTAAATATCTTCCCCCCTCTTTTTCCTTCTTCCTACTTCCCCACCCTAGAGATAGCTACCATTAGATACAGATATGTGTGTGTGTGTGTGTATGTGTGTGTGTAAAATCATTCCATACATACCTCTATTTATCAGTTCTTTCTCTGGATGGATGCAAATAGTAGATTCCTTCATGTGTCCTTTGTAATTAATTTGGATATCTATCATCAAAATGATTTGTTTGCTCAAAGTAATTCTTAAAACAATATTGCTGTTACTATATACATTGTTCTCTTAGTTCTGATCATTTTGTTCTTATTTCATGCAAGTATACCCATATCTTTTCTAAGATAACTTAATTTTTTTTCCTGGCCCTTTCCTATATTTCCAATTTTTTTTTCTTAAAAATTTTAGTAATAGATTTTTTATTTTCAAAGTACCTGCAAAAATAGTTTTTACCATTCACCCTTACAAAACCTTGTGTTCCAAATTTTTTCTCCCTCCCTTTCCCCCACCCCTCCCCTAGACAAGTAATCCAATATAGGTTAAATATGTGCAATTCTTCTAAACATATTTCCACATTTATCATGCTGCACAAGAAGAATCAGCTCAAAAAGGAAAAAAAATGAGGAATTTTTTTTTTAAAAAGCTAGCAATCAACAGCAGCAGCAAAGAAAGGTGAAAATACTGTGTTGTGATCCATATTCAATTCTTTTGCTTTTTTCAATTCAATGCTCTTTCTGGATCTATCTTTCCAGTCTTATACCTTACTCCCCTCCACACTATCATCCAAAAACTGGACTTCTTTCTGGCCCTCTGCAGAAGACACTCCGTCTCTCACATCACTGGGTCTGCAATGTGCTCGCTCTTTCCACACTTTCTTCTAGAATTTTTTCTGCAAGAGGCTTCTCCCCCAATCACTACTAAATAGGAGATTACCTCCTATGTAACTTGTCCTTATATTTGTATGAATGTGATTGTTGCATGCTATTTAATCCAATGTGATGTGATCTCCTTAAGAGCATGGACTATGTTTTTGCCTTTTTTTCTATCCCCAATACTTACCTCAGTGCCTAACACACAGTAATTGCTAAATAAATCCATTCTGACAAACTAATTTTGGAAAATTACAGTTTTTGGTGACTCTAAACCAAAGGTTCCTCTTTTACATGACTAGTATTCAATCAGTACTATTGTGTGGCTATAAATCAAAGCACATTGTGGACATTGACAAAATAAAGATCATTATCATGCTTGAAGGCAGTAAGGGAGGAAGGAAGGGTAGCTTGCAATACATTAAAAAAAAGAGAGAACCAGAGTAAAAGACATCATCAAAGAAATGTATGAGATGCGGTATGCAAATGCAATGGAATATTTTGTTGTTCAGTCATTTCAGTAGTAGAACCCCATTTGGGGTTTTCTTGGCAAAGATGCTGGAGTAGTTTGCCATTTCCTTCTGCAGCTAATTTTACAGATGAGAAAACTGAGACAAATAGGTTTAAGTGGCTTGCCTAGGGTCACACAGGTAGTGTCTGAGGTCACATTTGTACTCAACTTGGGTTGATCTGGGGTCTATCCACTATCCCACTTAGCTGCCCAATGGAATGTTAAAGAGCTTGAAGAAAAATTCAAAGGAACATGAGACAATTTGAATGAGCAAAAATAAGAAAATGAAAATAAGATAAAGGCAACTGAATTCATTAAATTGAATCATTAATTATCACAGAGAACAGCTGATGAGAAGCAATTCTTTCTCAATTGATAGAGTGAGAGGAATACTATAGGGACAAAATATTGTGGATGCTGACAGCTATGGCTGAGATGCCCATTGTTTTTGTTTGTTTTTTTATCCCTATTTATCCTAAGTTCAATTACCGATAACATCAACATTTCTATATACAAAACAAAAAAGTTGCTTGTATATGAAATTGTGAACTTCTTTTAGGTACAGTTGCTTTTTAAAAAAGTTTATAATAAATTTAGTAGATAGAGAGAGGCAGTGTAGCATAGTAGAGCTATAGTCCGGGGACCAAGAGAACCTTTATTGAATCCTACCACTGATATATACCAACTATGTGACTTGGGGCCCATAATATCTCAGAGCTCTAAGCAAGTCTCTAAGCATATAACTTCCAGAGAAGGTACCAATAAGTATCAATAGAAGGGATCTAGGAATTCTCTATACTAATGAAATCATAGGTATAATCTCTATCCTTAAATGAAGTATAGTGCATTATTAATAATAAAATTTACTTAACTATATTTTATTGTTGGCAGGCCTCTGAAATAAGAGTGTGACAAATAGGAAAACAACTATTATAAAAGCAAAAAGCATCAGTTTTTTAAAAAAAATAAAATAATTAAATGAAATCATTTGAAAAGCTAAAAGCAGATAACTTATCATTAGCATCATTCATAATGTGCTTTGGAGGGGATTCTTTCAGGTATGCCCTATTTATTCTTTATCTGTTGAACTTGTGCACTTAGATTAGCCAATGCTTTCTGTGAAGAAACTCCTTTTTAAAGCAATTCTACTGCTTTTTTCATTACATTATTTCATCATATATTTTTGGCATTGCAAAGATTTAAGCAATTCATTGTTTCCTTCACTGAGGACAGAACTGTTTATCACAAATGGAGAAAGGTTTCTACAGCCAGAAAAGAGAAAAAATTTCTGGTTTTTTAAGATTTTTCTGACTATTCCTAGAATGGGAACAGCTCCAATTTTCACAATAGTGCCAACAGCTGACTCTTAGTAACTTCCTACTCATTCTGCCTATGGGACCAAATAAAGCAAGTTGAACCTCTCTCCTGCTGGATAGTCCTTCAAATATTTGAAGAAGGAAAAGAAATAAGGATTTAGGGGCAGCTAGGTGGTGCAGTGGATAGAGCACTAGCCCTGAAGTCCGAAGGACCTAAGTTCAAATCTGGCAAGTCATTTAACCTCAATTGCCTATGCCAAAAAAAAAAAAAAAAAAAAGAAGAAATAAGGATTTATTCAGCACCTACTGTGTACCAGTGTCTACACTAAGCACTTTAAAAATAATATCTCACTTTATCCTCACAACAATAATGGGAAGTAGGTGCTATTCTTATTCCTATTTTACAACTGAATTCCAATTACAGAAATTACATGACAACATCCAGGAATTATCTGAAGTTGGATTTGAATTCAGGTCTCTCCTAACTCCAGACCCAGTATACTATCTATTACCCCATCACAGACACACATCCACATACCACCCAGACACCTCAAGTTTTCTTTTAGTTAAATACCCCCAGATCCTCCAGTGGTCCTTATTTGCTTATCCCAAAAGTTATTTAAGAAGACCTAGGATGAGAATAACTATATCAACTTCTAGCTGTTGGAGAACTATTATGTCAAAGAAATGGAAACCCAAATGAAAACATCATTATCAGGAGTATGCATCATCAGGAGCCTTCTATCTATTTATTTGCAGATATACATACATGCACATACTTCCTATCTGTTGTTACTTAATCTCTGTCTTAGTCTGACTCTAAGTTTCTTAGTCTCAGTTTTTTTCACCTATAAAATCTAATTAATAATAACTTACAGGGCTGTTGTGAAGATCAAGCAAGATAATATTTTCAAAGTGCTTTGCAAACCTTAAAGTACTGTTAAATACTAGCTATTATTAATTCATTTGGTTATTGTTTTTAAATCCCACCTCTTTTCCATATTATCTATGTGACTTTAGGTTTATATGTATATATATATATATATATGTGTGTGTATTTGTATATATGAAATTCAAGGTAGGTTGATGCTACAATACATAGAAATTTAGACAGAATCATGAAGACCTGAAGCTTTGGATACTTCCTATCTATTGTTACTTAATCTCTGTCTCACTCTGACTCTAAGTCTCTTGGTCTCAGTTTTTTTCACCTATAAAATCTAATTAATAATAACTTACTGGGCTGTTGTGAAGATCAAGCAAGATAATATTTTTATAGTGCTTTGCAAACCTTAAAGTACTGTTAAATGCTAGCTATTACTAATTCACTTGGTTATTGTTTTTAAATCCCACCTCTTTTCCATATTATCTATGTGACTTGAGGTAAGCCACTTAACCAATCCTCTTTTTTAAAATGAGAGGCTGAAATGTTCTGGGATGACTAGCTGTAAATGACTTTGCTATTCTCAGCCCTACAATAATCCACAACTATTGAAGGACTTATGATGAAAAATCTTATCCATACCCAGAAAGGAACTGATTGTGTCTGAATACAGATTGAAGCATTCTCTCTCTCTTATTTTATTTTTCTTGAGGATATTTTTTTTAGAGTGGGATATCTGTTTTCTTTCACAACATGACTTTTATAAAAATGGTTTGCATAATGTCACATGTGGTTTCTTAATGGGGGCTGAGGTTGGGGATAAGGAAAATAATCCAGAACTCAAAAGTTTTTTTAATATTAAAAAATTGTTTATATATAACTAAGGAAAATATGAAATTAATAAATTAAAAGAAAAATTAAAGGCTGAACTATATAACTTGCAATGTTACTTCCAGCTTCAAATCTATGATGCTAAGTGCCAGTGGCAGGATACAAACCCAGGTTTTCCTGGTTCTCCATCCAGCCTTCTATCTGCTACCCCATCCAGCTGCCTCACTATAGACTTTGGAGTCCTCCAACTCTGCAAGGTGTGATTTCATAAGAGCCATTGTCTAGCCATACCTCCACCTATTTTGTGCTTATACAGACAGTATTATTTTTTTCATCCAGATATACTTCTTTGCATTTATCGTTGCCAGTTTTCATCTGCTTAAATTCTTCCCAATGTTCCAGTCTGTCAAAATCTCTTTGGAGTTCACTTCTATCATCTTACACATTTAACTAAAACTCTGAGGTCTGTGTCTTCCTCAGAATAGGATCAGTATGACATTTGTAACTTTGGCTGAATCACTGATAAAGATCTTTACTAAGGCAGTGTATTGCAGTAAAATGATGGCTCAATTTAGAATAATCTAGGTTTTAATTCTGCTTCTGCTACAAAGAGTTGTATGGAGAAAAGTGATTTCTCTACCCTCAGCATCACTCTTGTTGTTTAGCTGTTTTCATTTATGTCTGATTTTTTGTGACCCCCATTTGGAGTTTTCTTGATAAAGACATTGGAGTAGTTTGACATTTCCTTCTCCAGCTCATTTTGCAGATGAGGAAACTGAGGCAAACAGGCAGAGTTAAGGGACTTTTTCAGAGTCACACAGCTGCTAAATTTGAATTCAGGGCTTCTTGATTTCCAGCCTGGCACTTTATCTACTGCACCACCTAATTGTCCCAGCCTCACTTTCCATGTCTACAAATGCAGCAGAACTACCTGATTTCAAAGAATACATCCCTCTCTTGATCCTATATTGAACAGATGGTTCAGTGGATACATTGCTGGACCTAGAAGTAGATAAACCTGACTGAGTTCATAATCCAGCATCAGATTTCAAACACTTATCAGATGTATGATGCTAGGCAAGTCATTAAATTTCTATTTGCTTTGGTTTCTTCATCTGTAAAATGAAAATAGGAGTTATATAAATGCTAGCTATTGTTATTATGATGGGCAGAGATATAACTCTATGACTCTCCTCTTGACATCTATCCAGGTTAATATTGATCAGTTCTTTAAACCGGTTAGTTCAATCAGTGCTTAACCTTATTGTCATATAATCTGCATTTCTCTTCATCATCCATAAGGATGCCATGAAAGATTCTATAAAATGCTTGGCTGAAATCCAGGCAAATTGCATCTCCAACAATTCCGTGTCCAACCAGTCTAATGACTAATCCTGTCCCCCCCCCAAAAAAAATTCACATCACCTGATATAATTACTCTGGAATACTCCATGGTGCTCATAGCAATCACTCTGTCCCTTTCTAATTCCCACAAATCATCATTTTGAAAATGAGGTTTTAGCATTCTGCCAGGAACAAAATTCATACTTTCCAGGTTGGATATTAAGACTCCACTTTCTCCCTGTTTTTGAAAATTGGAACGGAACATGCCCATTTGCAGCCAGATGACACCCTTCCCATTTTTCCCGACTTTCCAAAGATTTCTAACAGCTGCAATCATTCAGCAAATTCATTGGCATCCTGAAATGTTTTTTAATCAGGCCTCGTGACTTAAACTCATTGAGAAAGTTAAGTGTTCTTTTACTGTCTCCTCATTTATCTTGAGTGTTAATTCCTGTTAACCATTTTTGTTCTATGTTTTATGATCTGAGGATGATTCTGCTTGGTAGAGAAAACATGCTGAATGAAGGTTGAGTCATTCTGCCTTCTTTCATCTACTGTCATTGCTTTATATAATGAAAAAAGTAATCTTATCCTCTTTTTTTCTGTGGAATGATAATATTCTAAGTCTTAGCTCACTCTGGGCTTCAATGTTCTTGACATTTTTACAAGACTGTCACTCTTTTACATTCCTCTCAGTTACTTTCCCTTGCTTCTATCCTATGTAGTCATCTTTTCAAAATCCGAATAAATTGATGAGTACTCTGGAAGGCATTTTACACAACTTTTTCTTTTTTTTCTATTTCTTTTTTCCCCAATAAGGTTTTTTTTAATCTTCTTATAATTTTGAGTTTCTCACCAGACTAAACTCATTCTGAGCTTTAGCAGTTCTAATTCGTGCAGGACTAAGCAATGCTTTTGTATTCATCTATCTCCTGTGCATAGCTTTGAAACATTTTTGGTGGGTTCCCTAGGGATCTGTATGACTCTTAAGGCAACTATTGGTTTTCCATCTTATGGGGATTATTTCTCTTTGAATCTTCAGATTTCCTTCTTTCCTGGGTTGACTTCTCTAAAAATTTTGTTCATGGAATATTATCCATTCCTTTGGTGAATCCTTTGAAATCTATGCTTCCAAAAATCTAGGGAACATTTCAAATTAAGCCCAACTTCCCAACTTCCCATACTCTATCACAAATTCTGAGAGGAAATGGTCATTTCCACCCAAAGTTGCCATTATTTCTGCCCCAATAATTAGTTTCTTCCTGAATCAATGAGAATTAGACACAGAGTAATATTTTTCCATCAGATTTTTATCTATAGAAGGATGAAATTATCATTAACGCAAGTCAAATAATTATTAGCTATTCTACCCTTGGCAAAGACAAAAATCTAGTAGACATCCAAATAATTGACATTCTCTTTTGCTATTACAGCCCACCTAAAATGTAGGTTATACTGCCATGTAAAGCTTGCTCTCTATTCTCTGAATTAATCTATTTCTTGTTTCTGTACAAGTGATTTATTATATATTCTGATGACAAAATCACTTCTATTTTTCCCACAATTGACTTCCATTCAAAAACTCTCTACTATAATTCCTTTTATTTGGTTCCTGGATTTTTTATATGAATATACTACTAATAATGTAATATTTACATAGCACCTACAATGTGCCAGGCATGGTGCTAAGTGCTTTACAAACATTATCTGATTTGATTGTCACAACAATCCCTTTCTTACAGATGAGGATATTGAGGTAGAGGTCAAGTGACTTGCCCAGGATCACACAGCTGATAAATATCTGAGGCCAGATTTTAACTTAAGTTTTCCTGACTCCAGGTCTAGCACTCTACCCACTGCAGCATCTGTCTAAATAAACAATATTGTTCTTGCCCCAGATTCTTTCCCTCATTCCACTATGCATTAGTTCAGTCATTTTCAGTTGTGTCTGACTCTTTGTGACCCTATTACTTCTCTAGTTCATTTTACAGAAGAAGAAACTGAGGCAAATAGAGTTTAAATAATTTGCCCAAAGTCACACATTTTATAAGTGTTTGAGAACAGATCTGAACTCAGATCTTCCCGACTCTGGGCCTAGAACTCTATCTATGGTGCCATCTTGTTTTCTGCCTAGCACATCATAATTCCTAGATCCTAATTCTAGCTTCATAATTTTTTAAGTTTTATACCTCCACTATGAGAGCATTTGTTCACACATGATTCACCAGAACTTGATATTCATCATAAAGAAAGAAAAGTCTTACAAACTTTTCTGTCAGGGCAAATATGGATAACCAAGAGAAGATAGTACACTTCTCAATTATCCTTATTGGGTCAAAAATGGCCACTTCACCACCACCCCTTTAGCAGCAAGTTGCCAACTCCCCCAACTTTCCTTTTCTTCTTGGGATTTCTCCTAAATGTCCTGTCTTCCTGTGAGCTGGGGCCATCATCTTCAGTGTATAATGTAAAGGAAACTCTTTCCTCCATGATTCAGTGGTCCTTCTCCTCTTCTCTTGGCTGTAGTTTTCTACCTATTAACTTTCTGACACGGACTTATAATCCCCTCTGAATCCTAGGATTCTTTTTTTTTTCTTTTAAGTAATTTCTTCTTTTTATTTTCTTCACACCAAAATACATATTAGAGAGGATTTCTCCAACCCTTTCATTTTTTCCTCTAGCATGAAGAGTAACCTTTATTTATTAAGTAAATATAGTTATCAGATGGCCCTGGGAGAAACACAAATGTAACACAACCTCTTTGATTACTGGAACATTTACTTCCCCAAAGGAGGAACTCATAGGGTCACTGAAATCATCATTTCATAACTGGGGGGCATCTCAGAGGTCATGCAGTGCAACTTCCTTATCTTATAAATTTAAAAACAGGACACCCAGAGATTAAAGAACTTACTCTAATTCTCACTGGTAATAATAACCCAGGGGCAACTCTATGATACAGTCATGGAATCAAGAAGATTCATCTTCTCAAGTTCAAATCTGACCTGGACATTTATTAGCTCAGGCCCTGGGAAAATCACTTAAACCCTGTTTGCTCAGTTTTCTCATGTGTAAAATGAGCTGGAGAAGGAAATAACAAAAAACTCCAGTATCTTTTCCAAGAAAACCCCAGAGGGGTTCACAAAATGTTAGTCACAACTGAAAACTGAAGAATAACAACAAGCAATCAAGGTTGTCTGATCCAAGTCTGCTAATCTGTCTACTTCATCGAACTGGTGTACAGTGAGATTTTCTTTTTTTGTTGTTGTTTTGTTTTGTTTTGTTTTTTTCTGTAAAACTATTTTTTATTAAAGCTTTTTATTTGTATAACATATGTATGGGTAGTTCCCAGCATTGATCTTTACAAAGCTTTCCATTACAAATTTTACCCCCAGTCCCCTCCCCTCCCCTAGATGGCAGGAAGTCCACTACATGTTAATAATGTTGAAATACTTGACAAGTTGTGCAAGAAAAATCCTATCTACAAGAAAAAAAAAGAAAATCAGAGAAAGGAAACACAATGCAAGCAAACCTCCATAGAGATCATGAAAATGTTACATTGTGGTCCATATTTCATATCCCTCTCTCTGGGTGTATATGGTCTTCTTCAGTGAACGATTGGAACTAGTTTGAGACAATTCATTGTTGCAGAGAGCCATGTCCATCAGAATTGATCATCATGTAATATTGTTGTTGCTGTGTATAATGATATCCTGGTTCTGCTCATTTCACTCAGCATCAGTTCATGCAAGTCTCTCCAGGCCTCTCTGAAATCGTCCTGCTGGTCATTTCTTACAGAGCAATAATATTCCATAACATTCATATACCATAATTTATTCAGCCACTCTCCAATTGATGGGCATCCCTTCAGGTTCCAGTTTCTAGCCACTACAAAAAGGGCTGCCACAAACATTCTTGCACATGTGGGGCCCTTTCCCTCCTCTAAGATCTCTTTGGGATATAGGCCCAATAAAAACACTGCTGGGTCAAAGGGTATGCACAGTTTGATAACTTTTTGAGCATAGCTCCAAATTGCTCTCCAGAATGGTTGGATCCGTTCACAGTTCCACCAACAATGTATTAGTGTCCCAGTTTTCCCACATCCCCTCCAACATTCATCGTTATCTTTTCCTGTCATTTTAGCCAATCTGACAGGTGTATAGTGGTACCTCAGAGTTGTCTTAATTTGCATTTCTCTGATCAATAGTGATTTGGAGGAACTTTTCATATGACTAGAGATGGTTTTAATTTCATCATCTGAAAATTGTCTGTTCATATCCCTTCACCACTTATCTATTGAAGGGTGGCTTGAATTCTTACATATATGAGACAATTCTCTACATATTTTAGAAATGAGGCCTTTATCAGAACCATTAAATGTAAAGATGATTTCCCAATTTGATGCTTCCCTCCTAATCTTGTCTGCATTAGTTTTATTTGTACAGAAACTTTTTAACTTAATATAATCAAAATTATCTATCTGGTGTTCAATTAGGAGTTCCAGATCTTCTTTGGACATAAATTTATTCCATCTCCACAGGTCTGAGAGGTAAACTATACTACGTTCCTCTAATTTGCTTACAATATCACTCTTTATATCTAGATCATGAACCCTTTAGATCTTATTTTGGTATGTGGTGTTAGGTATGGGTCGTGCAGTGAGATTTTCATGAGAGGTCAATTCCTATTTCTTATTTCTTTCAGTTTTCCACTTTACTCCTATCCCTATAGGTGAGGAATACAAATATAACAATTGCTCATAAGTTTTTCAATGCTTTAATATTTTGGAACATAGAAAATTACAAGTATATAACTGCAGGAAGAGTGTGATCTGCCCCACTAACTTATTTTTTCCTGTGGCTTCACATGCTATGATATAATATTGTCAAAGTATTAAATTTGGAATCAGAAAAATTGGGATTTAATGAAGATATTTTCTTACTATCAGTGAGGGCTTTGAACAAGTAATTTAACATCTCAGGACCTCAATTGTAAAATTATGTGGTTGGATTAGTCCCTAAGCTTTTCTAAATCTAAAACTACAAATATCCTCTGAAATAATATGTTGTTCCTTATTCAGTCATTTTCCAGTCATACCTGTCTCTTGATCCCATTTGGGGTTTTCTTGGCAAATACTAGAGTGGTTTGCCATTTCCTTCCTTAGCTCATTTTAAGATGAGGAAGCTGAGGGAAACAGAGTTAAATGACTTGCTAAGGGTCACATAGCTATTAAGTGTTTGAGATTAGATTTGAACTCGTGAAGGTAAATAAATCTTCAGATTCTAAGTTCAGTGTTCTATCCACTGTGCTACCTACCTGCTCTTTTCCAAAAAAAAAAAAAAAAAAAAAAAAAAAAAAAAAAAAAAAAAAAAGAATGGATTCTAATGATCATAAATTCTAAAAGAGGTGAAAAGTTTGCAGATCACTTTAAGATTTCAGAATACTTCCAGCAGAAGTGAATTTTGTAAAAGACTATCAAAAGATAAAAATTTACTCTGGACAACTCTCACAGCAATATGCTATTACTAGAAAACTCATAAGATATGGCATTTTAAAATATTTTTGAAGAGTTTTGAAAAGAGCTTGGTTTGGAAGGTACAAATTTGAAAGATCCTCCTGAAATGAAATGGAAAAGATGGGTAGAAAGTTGGAAGAAAGGAAGAAGAGAAAGGAAAACAAATGCTGTCAGAAAATAGGTCTGTGCAGAACATAAAGAAAAAAAAATATCTAAGCAGAAAAGAAATAAAGGAAGGCAACCGACATACCTTTCCATGCATTTTGGTGGATTTGGAAGGCAAGATGTCCAGCAAATACTAAATGTACTATAATATGAAGATATCAGTCCAAAATAGATTCAGTGGCAAATTAATTCTGTTGGGAAAGATTTATTGAAAACAATAGTTAAAAAATAAATAAAATTTAAAATATAAATGGAAAACAATAATTGTTAATATTTATAATAGCAGTTTAAGGTTTTCTTGGTGTAAGATGCTATTTTATTTTATTTTTTGGGGGGGGATTTTCTTTTTTTTATTTTCTTTTTTTCTTTTTTTTAAATTTTTTTTTATTTGCATAACATATGTGTGGGTAATTCTTCAACAATAACCCTTACATAGCTTTCCGTTACAAATTTTTCCCCCAACTCCCCACCCCTCCCCTAGATGGCAGGATATCCACTACATGTTAATTATGTTAAAATATTGGTAAATCGAATATATGTATACATATTTCCAAACTTGTCATTGTTGTGCAAGAAAAATCTTGTCTACACAAACGATATATCAGATAAAGGAAACACAGTGTAAGCAAACATCAATCAAGGAGTATGAGAATGTTATGTTGTGGTCCACATTTCACATCCCTCTCTCTGGGTGTATATGGCTTTCTTCAGTGAACAATTGGAGGTGGTTTGAAACATTTCATTGTTGAAGAGAGCCATGTCCATCAGAATTGATCGTCATATAGTACTGTTGTTGCCGTGTATAATGATCTCCTGGTTCTGCTCATTTCACTCAGCATCAGTTCATGTAAGTCTCTCCAGGCCTCTCTGAAATCATCTTGCTGGTCATTTCTTACAAAGCAATAATATTCCATAATATTCATATACCATAATTTATTCAGCCATTCTCCAATTGATGGGCATCTTTTCAATTTCCAGTTTCTTGCCACTACAAAAAGGGCTGCCACAAACATTTTTGCACATGTGGGGCCCTTTCCCTCCTTTAAAATCTCTTTGGGATATAGGCCCAGTAGAAACATTGCTGGGTCAAAGGGTATGCACTGTTTGATAACTTTTTGAGCATAGCTCCAAATTGTTCTCCAGAATGGCTGTATCCGTTCACAGCTCCACCAACAATGCATCAGTGTCCCAGCCCTCCCACATCCCCTCCAACATTCATCATTAACTTTTCCTGTCATTTTAGCCAATCTGACAGGTGTGAAGTGGTATCTCAGGGTTGTCTTGATTTGCATTTCTCTGATCAATAGTGATTTGGAGCACCTTTTCATATGACTATAAATAGTTTTAATTTCATCCTCTGAAAATTGTCTGTTCATATCCTTTGACCATTTATTGATTGGAGAATGGCTTGAATTTTTATAAATATGAGACAATTCTCTATATATTTTAGAGATGAGACCTTTATCAGAACCCTTAAATGTAAAGATGATTTCCCAATTTATTGCTTCCTTCCTAATCTTGTCTGCATTGATTTTGTTTGTACAAAAACTTTTTAACTTAATATAGTCAAAGTTATCTATCTGGTTTTCAATTAAGAGTTCCAGTTCTTCTTTGGACATAAATTTATTCCAGTAAGATGCTATTTTAATCTCCATTTTCAGAATAAGGAAACTGAGGCAGACAGAAGTCGATTGATTTACCCAGATTTACAAAACTCATAAGTATCTAAGGCATGATTCAAATTCAGGTCTTCCCTATCTGAAATACAGAATTTTTCTCAATCATAATCTTCTTGACCCAATGATACCATTATTACTAAGAATATACCTCAGCATGATCAAAGTCAAAGGAAAATGTATAAAATTAATAATAAAAGATTTTGTGGTAACAAAAAACTGTACAAAGTATGAACACTTACTTTACATATGAATGTTAGGGAATTTGATTAATGCAGTGACTAATTGTGAAATCAGAAAACTGATTTAAAAAAAACATGCCTCCTGCCTCTTGGCAGAAAAGTGATAGAATGCAGAATTGCAGAATGAAACATACATTTTCAGATATGGTCAGTATGTTTGATTTCTTTTGTGTGACTATACATATTTTAAAATAGAAAAACAGAAAAAGTATTTCAAAAAGGATCAGAGAACAGGGAAATATTTCACTATCTTATTAAATGAAAGTTTTACTTTTTCAAACAAACTACATATAGTATATGATAAAAGTTCATGGTTTCATATATAATTTTTTTATTCTTTGTCTTTGTCATGTTTATTTGATGATAGTTGTTAATGATAACAACAAAAAGGACCTGTCATCTTAATGCTAAATTTTATGCCTTCTAAGAAAAGGGTCTGTCTTTTACTTTTGATTTATCCTCTCCCTATTAAACCCTCCCACATATAGTAGGAAAAATGCCTCTTCCCCATTCCTTGCCTCATTTCTTCTTAGGAGAAAATCATAGGAATATGGGAGTCTTGCCCTTGTTGAAGGCCCAAAACATAGTTCTTGCTACCCAAGTCTTTGATCTTGTGAAATGGTTCAGTATCAGAAAAGGATATGATTTTATCAAGTGAAATGGCATAAAGAATAGACATTAGCATTTACTTTGCCATGCTGGCCTAAGAATCATGGGAACTTCCCATTTGACTTACAACTGAAACCTTCCATTGGTGTTGTCTCTCCCATTTGAATGTGCATACCTTGAGAAAAGGAAATGTCTTACTTATCCACAGTCTTTAGGACAGTCCTATGTCCCACTGAATGGAAAATAAGCTTTCTTGGCTAACATTAAATTGAAGAATCCCCTTGAGATTGTCTCCCTCTACAATATTCAAACCTTTTTCAGGCAAACTACTGTTTAGCCACACTTTTTTCATCTTTTATTTGTGGAATTGGCTTTTTGTACTCCAGTATAAGAAGAAGGAGGCGAAGGAGAAGAGGGAGGCGAATGAGAAAAAGGAGGAAGAAGAGGAGGAAGAGGAGGAGAAAAAGAAAGATATCAGGAGAAAGAAGTGAGGAGAAAAAGCATTCCAAGCAAAGAAGATGGACTTTTCAAGGACAAAGAGAAGGGAGATGGAGTGCCATGTGTGATGAAACAAACAGTCCAATACAATTGGACTACAGAATAGGTACAGGGAAATAATATATGAAAAGAATGAAACTGGAGAAAAATGGAAGATTGTAATGAGCTTTATATGCCCCATAGAAGACTCTATATTTAATCTTGAAAGTACTAGGGAACTACTTGAGTTTATTGAGTGTGTGTGTGTGTGTGTGTGTGTGTGTGTGTGTGTGTGTGTGGTGGGAGATTATGACTGATCACAATTACACTTTAGAAACACTGCTTTCACAGGTATATAGAGGATGTGCTGAATTGAGAAGTTTAAAGCAGAGACATGTTAGGCTTTGGCAATAATTTAAGAGAAGTAGTGAGGGCCAGCACATATAGAGATTAAAGAGAAAAAGCCATATATGATCTACATGCTATGAATGTAGAAAGTTTGGCAACCACTTGGGATAAGCAAGAATGAGGAGATGAAGAGGATGGTGAGATTTCTTCAGTGTCTTCAGAGGGTATTTGAACTCAATTCTTTGCTGCCCATCATACTGCCTACTAAAACTATGCTGCTTCTTGAGGTCTTTGGCTGTCTTTTATGGTTTAGGAAGGGGCAGCTTTCTAATGTTACTGCATCAGGAAATGGGGTCAGGACAGAAAGAACTTCAACAAAGATCAATGGGGCAAATCTCAGATCATCAGCTACCATCCAGCAAAGCTGCCTCATGATGGCTGAGTTTGGGAACAGGTGAATGATCAGTTTGAGAAACAGCTGGAAAGAGTGGGTGGCACCTGTCTGAGGCTCTGGTGCCTGTGGCCGCCCTGGCATCTGTCTTAATGACAATTCATGGGTACCACTAAAACACCCTGCAATTAGCAAACCAAAAACTCCCCTCAGGGAACAGGTCTGGCTGGAGCTTTCAAGGCAACTCCAAAGCAGCCTTCCTCCTCTGCAGGCCAAGTGTATCAACATGGGACAATTGTAGATTTTACATTTGGCTGAATGAAAAAATCTGATTTTCATTAAAAGTGTCAACACTCTTTCTTAGATGCTCCCTCTTTTGAGCCTCTGATAATCTTGTGAGGCAGGTTGTATAAGTATTGCATATATTTCCAAATTAAATCCACCTCCATTTTACAAATGAAGAATTTGAAGCTAGGAAGGTCAAGCATTGATCCATCCACCATTAATCAGAAAATAAATGGTACTAATAAGATATAATCCCAAGTGAATAAGGTGCATAATCTTTATGGGCCTCAGTTTCCCTTGCTATAAAGCAAGAACCTTTGATCTTAATGTAACAAATTTTAGAGCTGAAAGGAACCCTCAAAATCCTATATTAGAGTTAATTCAAGTCACAAATGCCTACTATATGTGAAGCTCTATAGTGGACTTTCTGGTAGAAGTTCTTGCCTTTGAGTCTGTGAACTTGAAAAAAATATTTTTTGATAACTATTTCATTTTTCTTTGTAACATTATGTATTTAATCTTAAGTGTTTTGTTTTTAATATTTTAAAAAACACAAAAAAGTTTAAAACTCTTTGTTATTATGTCATCCTCAAGGAGCCCATTCTTTTTTTGGGAGTGGCAGAGGATGGGATATGTAACAGGTATACAAATAAATAAATGTAAAGCATATAAAAAGTAATTTCAAGAAAAAAAAGAGAGAGGGCTACTAACTGTGGGTATAAGGAAAGAAAAAGGAAATGACTCCTGTATTATTAATTATTAAATAATTATTAAATCTGTATTATTGATTTTCTTCATCTTTTTAAATCTAGAAAATCAACAAAATAACCAAGCCCTTATTTATAGCATTTGTCAAATTCCAAGTTATAAATGCTCACCCTGAAAATATAACATGGAGAGGGTTTGACTGGATTCCAACACCTATCTAGGATTCTCAGATTTAAAAGAAAATTATAATTGCACAAAGGAGACTGAAAAGGTACCATACCAATAAAGAGTGAACCAACAGAGAGTGATATGACAGAAGCAAGGAAATGTCCTTAATTAAGAGACTACCCACAGAAAGCCAGGGTTCAACATTGTCAAAAGTTTCAGAGAAGTCAAAAGAAAGAATTCAGAGAAAAGACCTTTGGATGTATTGAATATTACTGTAAGAGACGGTATCTTTGGACTAAACAATTTTAGTTCAAATTGGAGGATAGTTTGTAAAGGGCTGACAGATGAGTGAGAAGTAGGCAAATGGAGAGCATTGTTCAGAATGTTCATCAATGTCTTCTCCAAAATCAGGTTGCCTTGGACTATATATTAATGCTATATTGCTTTCACTAATTTTATTTTTATCTATAAATCTAGATGTAATACTTTGTCAGAAATTCAGGAAAAAAAAGACAGTGCCCATTAGACAACCTCTATCTCTTCCTAGAGGGTATGATTACATCAGCATCAATTGTTCCTAAGAAGATGGGTAAATTTTTCATGATATCATTCTGCAAGGTGCAGCTTCCAGGGCTGCCAAGGATGAGATATGGCATGAGAAAGGGGGGTGGAGAAAAAGGAGGATATAAGGACATAAAAACAATGATTTATTTTTTATGACAAAGGGACATCCTGAAGTTGAAATATAGTGCTGGACTTCTATCAATGGCAGCAGCTGTGCTCCCATACTCCAGGAAAAGTACACATTGTACTCATCAGGCAATCAAAAATATTTACTAAATGCTCACTCTGTGCAAAGTGTTTTCAGAAGATTAACATACCAGAGTTCACAGGAGAAAGATGCTCTATATGTCTTCAGGCTATTTGGGGGGACAAGAATATACAAAGAGAGTCATAAACCAGATTTACAGGTAACTATATCTGTAGTTTTAGGGTTTTGGTAATCTACATATCTTCTGGAGATGTTAAGGTCTCAGAGAACAGCATCACCATAAACTTCAGTGGCTTGACCCATCACTAGAAAAGGGCTCATAATTTTGTAAGGGACACAGCTGTTCATATTCTTTGACCCAGAGATCCTATTGTTAAAATTATCTTCCCACACCCACTCACCCCTTCCCCCCCAATGTGAGTGCCCATCACTTGGGGAATGGCAAAATTACAGCCAATGGACATAATTGAATGGTATAATACCTTAGGAAATTGTAAATATGAGAAATTGGAGGTAATAATTTGGAGGTAATAGTTCTATTACCCAGTGAAGTAAGCAAAAGGAAGTAGAGGAAAACAGTATGCACAAAGACTACAATAATGTAAACAAAGAGAACGAGAATGGAAGCACTGTAATTATACTGACAAGTCTTAATTCTGGGTAAAAGAGAAGGAGATGCAACACCTTTTTTTTTCCTTGAAATCTTGGGAGGCTGGATTATTTAAAAAACGATTTGTTAAAAATAAATAAATAAATAAAATTTAAAAAAACTGATTTTTTTATGGCAATACATTCTGTTTGGATAATTTTTTAAAAGATTCATGTTGATGCCTTTTGCTTTCACATAATCTATCCTTGTATCATCCTCTTGCCCATTCTAGAAAAATCAACCTTATAAGAATAATTTTTTAAATAAGAAAAACACTCAGTACAACAGCTAAGTGCTGCAGAAACAAATAGAAGGGAGTATGTTAAAGTGTAGAGGAATCTAGGCTGCAAAGGCAAGGCAGATGATAAGAATTAGCTATCTACCAAACTAGTCATTTACCAAAAGACTTAGTTGGTAACTCCAGCTCTCCCATGAATAACCATGTTGCATCTTCCTACTTGTCCATTCCAGTATGGATGGATGGGATCAGCAAGGGCAAAAGGAAGGCCTGGGAGAAGGGCAAAATGAAGACACAGTGGGCTTTTCTACCAGGAAGCCCTCCCTCCCACCAACATTTTCTTTCTTTTTCTCTCATTCCAATAATAATCCAATAGTTATTTAATTCAACTTTGCATTGTCTTATATATTCAAAGTACTCATTTTTTACCTTTCTTCATTTTTGCCTTGTTAAACTCCCATTCTCTATTATTCCCACCATCTGGTTTGACTCCTATTGTACTAACATAGTACTGAACAGACTGGAGAAAGTCATATAATTGTGCTAATTGGATCTACTACAAATTTATGTTGTCACATTCAGCTATGACCTCATTCCCACAAGAGTTTTTTTTTCTTTTCTTTAGTTGACATTATATCACATTCCACTCAGTAAATGTTCTAAATCTCTGCTGTCTCAGATTTCCCAAACCTCTGACTAGAAGCCCTCAGTTTGTGCTTTACTACAAAATAAAGGCCCTTTGGGGCAGCTAGTTGGCATAGTGAATAGAGCACCAGTCCTGAAGTCAGGAGCACCCCTGAGTTCAAATCTGATCTCAGACACTTAACACTTCCCAGCTGTGTGACCCTGGGCCAGTCACTTAACCCCAATTGCCTCAGCAAAAAAAAAAAAATTTAAAAAGTAAAGGCCCTTCACTATGAACTATATTCCCCCTATTTCTCATCACTATAGTTGTATCACTTCACATTTTTTTCCTTTTCTCTCATCTTCTAGAGACTTTTCCAGCTCTTCTTACCAAGTACAAAACCTCCTCTTGACTCTCTCCCCTCCTATCTCCTTTTCAGATTGGCGACACAATAATTGTCTTCCCCCCATATGAAATCTCCTTTTCTACTGATTTGCCTACAAACATACCCAGATCTCACTCATTCTTTAAAAACCTGCTTTAAAAAAAAACCTGCTTAAAAACCCCTTAATCTATCATCCTATGTCTCTCTTTCCTTTCACAATCAAATTTCAAAAAAATTGCCTTCATTCCTTTCTTCTGATTTCTCTGTCTGTACTCACTATTTAATCCCGTTGCAAACTGGCTTCCTACTCCATAATCCAATATATTTGTTGAACTGAAGCATCATTTAGAAACTAGCAGCATTATTCTGAATGCATTCAATGCCCACCCTGAGAATTGCTGTTAATCCTTATTAGCATTACACATTTGGAAATACACTGCCTCATTTCTTTCAGGCTTTTTATCCAGGTTTAAGGCTTAAATTTACTGGTTGGTGTCTGTGATCATTTATATTAGGCCGGGACTCAATATCAATCATGATAATAACAAATAGAAATTTACACCAGATGCTGGGGATCAGTTTCATGGGGAAGTAAAGAAAGCATGAGTGTTTCAATATCTGCAGTGAATCACCAAGTTCAGTGATACATCAATAAGAGCCAATTAATCCAAAGGGTAGAAGGAGGTAGGCAGCCCTTTTCTTTTAGAGGAAAACAGCTGGGTTTTTTTGTCATGTTTTTAAATCACTTCTTTGGGATTTTTAAAAAGCCAAAATAGGAATGGATGAGAAGACCACCAAGGTCTTCCAATTTTGAGATCAGGAGTATGGAGAGAGAATAATAACATGTTGAATAGAATGCTGGGCTTGGAGCCAGGAAGATTTGGACTCAACTTTCCCTCGTATCAATGTACTAAATTATAAATGGATTGTTGTGACTTGCTTTAGTGGAAGAAGCTGAAGAAATCACAAATTATTTATGTAATCCAGACCCAGTCATAACATAGAACTCCCAAAACTATTTGACTTTCAAAATTTGCTCCCTGAAAATAGTATATATAATGATATATCTTTTTAAAAAGACTTTATAAATTGCCATGTTTTGGGGGGCTAGAATAACACTGAGAAAAGCAAGCCAATGATCATTTTCTCTCTTTGATTAAGAAAAGCTTCCTTCAATACCTTTTTTTTTTCTTTTTGCTAAGGCAATTGGGGTTAAGTGACTTGCCCAGGGTCACACAGCTAGGAAGTGTCTGAGATCCCATTTGAACTCAGGTCCTCCTGACTTCAGGGACTCCACTGCGCCACCTAGCTGCCCCTTTCAATACCTTTTTCATATATACTTAAAAGTAAAATAAAATGTTATATCAGTCCTATGTTCAAAATTTGTGTTCTACATTTTAGTTTAATTTGATTCAATTTTTAAAAGTATCAGCCCATTATTAGAAAGTTGGTTATGCTTTCCCAAATGAAGAATTGAGATTTTTAAAAAATATATGTATTCTTCCACTTTCCATAATAAGGGGAGATGAAGGAAATGAACTTGTGATTTCAAAGAGAGAGACTAAATCCAATCAGATCAGACATAGGAAGCTAAAATCTATAGGTCTGTTGGAATTATGAACAAGAAGAGAGAACTACAAGGCAAGTGAGTGGTCTGACCATAGTTCCCTCAGGTATGTAAAGGTATGAAGTATGTGCCATGGGACCTTCTTGAAAGAATTCGGGCTCATACTGACTCCAAGCCAAACCAAGACATTTATTTAGGGGAATGCATCCAGAGGGTTCTGCTCCTTAAGAGAGGCTGCAGCCCAGCCAGGACAGAGAGTGGTTCTTTTATAGAGCCTGAGGACTTGTGATTGGCTGTTGTAAAAATGGCAAGCCACAAGTGCAGAAAGTGACAAAAAAAAAAAAAAGCTCAGTGTACATGTGATTTTCCAGAATGCACTTGGATTGCCTACCAAATGGCCATGCTAATTGTATGCTAATTGGCTCTGCAGTGACCCAAAGGCAAGAAAGAGTACATATTGCATGGATGCTAAGTAGGCAAAATCTCTTTGTGGTTTTGGGTTTGTTATCAACTAGGGGCTGGAGCATGATTGGTTAATTCAGTGTCCTTATCTGAGGGGCCTTGGACACAGCCAAGGACATTTGTTGCCACCAGTTTCCCCTTCAATCAGGAGAAATCCAAATTTATCTGGAGCTGAGGTGGGGACTGGAGCTATCCCAGTCTCACAGAAGTGAGGGTAGCGACCAGAATTGAGTGTAGGCAGCATCCAAAAGATGGAATATTCAAAGTAGGCATGGGCTGGTAACCTTCCTGTAAAGCCATGTGAAATTTGAAGCCATCCTGGAGGACACAGATTTGATTAAAAGGTTTAAGAGGCAAGGTTCAAACATTAAAAGTAGAAGGACAATTAATAAAGATGTCAATAGGGATGACAGGAAAAGAAACCAGGATCCCCAGAGTGATGATCCCCAGGAGAGCATCTGACTATGGACTTCCTTCATCCATTGGGCCTTTTTCAGGATGTTAGTGACATGTGTCTCAACCTGCTTAGAATTATTGATATAAACACAGAATGAGTACAGCAAGATCCCACCCTCACAAGTGAGAAGATGGTTGAGAGCGATCCAGTTGTCTACAGAGACATTTGCAAAGGAGTTTAGAGACTCCTGTAAATCTCAGGGTGAGAAGATGGTGTTATTGGCTGGTTTTTGGATAGCCACAGTTAGGTTAGTTAAAATTAGCCAACCATAGGAATAATGGCTCCCACCGCCTTCTGAATCCCCCAGACTGTGTCATCCCAGAGAATCCTTTGATATTGTGGATGTGATTTGGGAAAAATGGTATTAAAGATTTCAACAGGGGAGCCAGGTGTTCTCAGGAAGCATCTTTTGTATCAGATGTAGGGGTTGAAGCATTGGAGGAAGTCAGGACAACCAGGCACTTAAGGAGTTCATTAGGGTATGAGGTTGGGCTGATACCAGCCTCAAAATTTACCATTCCATTGATATAACACAAATATACCATAAGTTACATACCTCTAAGAAAACTGTAATAAAATTCTCTTCTACAAAGCACAGTGAAGTTGTTTCTGATTTCAGTTTCAATTCAATTTCAATAATCAATTGAATAATAACCAGATTCCACAAAGAATTCTATCAATGTTCAATTATTTTTACATCATTTTGAAACATTTAAGGATCTATATACATCTAGTAACAGACAGGTGACTAGGTTAAATATTCACCCCTTTAGCATTTACACATTAAGACTGAGAATAGTAACATCTTACATGCTTGCATTGTGTTCATATCTTCTATTGATCACTTGCTTAGATTATAGAAGTTTTCTATAAGAAAAAAAAGTAGGGGCATGATTATAACAACATCAAACTGGTCTCTCAGGCTCAATCCCAAAGGCACATCTATGACAAGATAAAAGAATTCTTAGCTCCTTCCACTTCAGGTAACAGTCATAGTTGAGAACCAATATGCAGTAACAATTCCATCTCATACTCAAACTCAGGCATAATCAGAAGGAAAACACTCCTGTTTGAAGTAATGCAATGGGGAAACTGAGCTGGAAGAATCTCACCTTGGGGTAGACCAAAGGTTTTGCCCAGACACAAACCTCTACATATAACAGTTCAGGCTCACAGTACCTCTGAGTAGTTTGTGGCATTTCTCTTAAATAGTAGATTACTGATTTAATGACCCATCAACTTATATCTGAATATAAAACTCAAAACAATATCGATTATAGACCCAAGAGATTTTATCTCAAATAACAAGTTTTGCTCATGCAGTTATTTTTTCTCTTATAAAGTTTCAATAAGCAATGAAAGTTTACCAAGACTCACACATGTAAAAAATTTCACTTGTTTTCTTCTTCTTGAACTTAAACTCATCCTGGTATAAAGATCAATTGTTAGAAATCATTTCTATATAATAAACAGACTTGAAGATTCTCAGCAAACCCATTCCTTGTTTGGGAACTCCGTAACCCAAACTATCTCATTTCCCAGAGCTGATGGCCTTACCCATCCAGATGGTTTCAAGAATCTTGGCAAGTTTAAAAATCAAGAAGAGTCACAGGGACCCAAGAGAAGAGGCTAAGACTGTTGCCCCTACCCTTCCATACTATCTACTTTTAAAGCTGATATGGCTTCTCTCTCCCCATTTTGCTGCACAAAGTGGAATAAGCAGAAGCAATCCAGGTAAAATCTTTGCCTCAACTTCTCCTTTCCACATACAGTAATCAATTAATGGTTACTTCTCCTTTTCCCATAATTCATCCAGTATTTACTGAATCCCATCACTCATTAGAGGACCCAACTGGCAGGACTTTTATTCCTTTCTCCAAGCTATTGCAGCTTAGGGAATTCTCAGGAGGGCTTGGGCTTCCTCTTCCTGTTCACTTAAATAAATTCCTCTTTTTTAGGGAAGAAAGAAGACTATTCTTAAAATTCAGATAGAATATAATCTGTCACAAAAATGGAAAGGAGTATCATAATTTACAATCAAGTTTCCAATTTTAACACACACACCAGTTTAAAAAGTTATTTTAAAACTGACTAGTGGGGCAGCTAGGTGGTGCAGTGGATAGAGCACCAGCCCTGAAATCAGGAGGACCTGAGTTCAAATCTGGTCTCAGACACATAACAGCTGTGTGACGCTGGGCAAGTCACTTAACCCCAATTGCCTCAGCAAAAAAAAAAAAAAAACTGACTAGTACTTTTAAATTTATGAGATTTCTTAAATTCTGAGTGTTCCAGTCAAACTCAATTACTTTTTGATTGTTTCCCAATTCACACTAACATTTTCTATTTTTGTGAGTCAAAAAAGGGATAAATGCCAGTTCTATTCCAAAGTGTAGGCCTTTTCATTTTTTTCATTTTTTTATTTTTTATTAAAGCTTTTTCCCAGAACTTATGCATGGATAATTTTTTTTTTATTTTTTATTTATTTATTTTTTTATTAAACCTTTTTATTTGTATAACATATGTATGGGTAGTTCCTCAGCATTGATCTTTACAAAGCTTTATGTTACAAATTTTACCCCCAGTCCCCTCCCCTCCCCTAGATGGCAGGAAGTCTACTACATGTTAATAATGTTGAAATGCTTGACAAGTTGTGCAAGAAAAATCTTATCTACAAGAAAAAAAGAAAATCAGAGAAAGGAAACACAATGCAAGCAAACATTAATAGAGAGCATGAAAATGTTATGTTGTGGTCCATATTTCATATCCCTCTCTCTGGGTGTATATGTTTTTCTTCACCAAACAATTGGAACTGGTTTGAGACAATTCTTTGTTGCAGAGAGCCATGTCCATCAGAATTGGTCATCGTGTAACATTGTTGTTGCTGTGTATAATGATCTCCTGGTTCTGCTCATTTCACTCAACATCAGTTCATGCAAGTCTCTCCAGGCCTCTCTGAAATCATCCTGCTGGTCATTTCTTACAGAGCAATAATATTCCATAACATTCATATACCATAATTTATTCAGCCATTCTCCAATTGATGGGCGTCCATTCAGTTTCCAGTTTCTAGCCACTCCAAAAAGGGCTGCCACAAACATTCTTGCACATGTGGGGCCCTTTCCTTCCTTTAAGATCTCTTTGGGATACAGGCCCAATAGAAACACTGCTGGGTCAAAGGGTATGCACAGTTTGATAACTTTTTGTGCATGGTTCCAAATTGCTCTCCAGGATGGTTGGATCTGTTCACAGTTCCACCAGCAATGTATCAGTGTCCCAGTTTTCCCACATCCCCTCCAACAGTTATTATCATTTCCTGTCATTTTAGCCAATCTGACAGGTGTGTAGTGGTACCTCAGAGTTTTCTTAATTTGCATTTCTCTGAACAATAGTGATTTGGAGCACTTTTTCATATGACTACAAATAGTTTTAATTTCATCATCTGAAAATTGTCTGTTCATATCCTTTGACCATTTATCGATTGGAAAATGGCTTGAATTCTTATAAATATGAGACAATTCTCTATATATTTTAGAAATTAGGCCTTTATCAGAACCCTTAAATGTAAAGATGATTTCCCAATTTGATGCTTTCCCCCTAATCTTGACTGCATTGGTTTTGTTTGTACAAAAACTTTTTAACTTAATATAGTCAAAATTATCTATCTGGTGTTCAATTAAGAGTTCCAGTTCTTCTTTGGACATAAATTTATTCCATCTCTGCAGGTCTGAGAAGTAAACTATACTACGTTCCTCCAATTTATTTATAATATCACTCTTTATATCCAAATCATGCACTCATTTAGATCTTATCTTGGCATGTGGTGTTAGGTGTGGGTCAAGCCCTAATTTCTTCCATACTAGTTTTCAATTTTCCCAGCAGTTTTTGTCAAATAGTGAGTACTTATCCCAGAAATTGAGGTCTTTGGGTTTATCAAACACTAAATTGCTATAGTTATTGCCTAGTTTGTCCTGTGATTCTATCCTATGCCACTGATCGATTACTCTATTTCTTAGCCAGTACCAAATGGTTTTGATGACTGCTGTCAAGCATGTCTCTTACAAATATCATGTTGTTAGATCATGGTTTCTAATCCATTCTGCGATCTGCTTTCATTTTGTAGATGAGCTCATTCCATTCATATTCATACTTATGATTACTAACTCTGCATTTCCCTTCATCCTATTTTCTTTTGTTTATTATTCTTTTTTCTTTTTATCCATCCCTCCTCAAAATTCTGCTTTGCTTCTGAACCTTGCTTTCTTAAATCTGTCCTCACTTTTTATCATCCATCTTTTCCTCTTATTCCTTCTCCCTTCTTCTTTGTTAGGTAAGATAGATTTCCCTTTTTGAATTTGATTCTTATGAGAATCAGGTTCAAATATTGCCTATCACTTCCTCTCATTATCCCCTCCATTGTAAAAGATCTTCCCTGCATGCTCTTTTATCTGAAAAAGTTTTCCCCATTCTACCTCTTCTCCCTTCTTTCAATATATCACTCTTTCTTACCCCTTCATTTTTTATATCAGTATAGTCAACTCATACCTGTGCCCTCTATCTATGCTTATTGTTGTGCCATTGTCATGTTTGACTGTGCCCTTCTACCCTACACTATTTCTAAAAGTCTAAGTTCATGTTCATTGTTTCCTTGATAATATCTATCTATTTCATCCTTTGTTAACTCTTTTTCCTTCAATCCTTTCCAACCTCAAAGACTTTTCCAATGAGACCTATCTTCTTACTATAGGACCAAAGTATTTACTCTCCAGCTTCAATATTTAATCTTCTGGTGAATGGCCTAACTTAGTTTCTTTAAGTAGTGACTGATTTGATCTCCTTGATGTCTAAGGGACTCTCAAGAGTCTGCTTCAGCATCCCCAATTCAAAAGCATAAATTCAATGAGACAGCTTTCTTTATAGTCCAATTTTGACAGTCATACAGTTCTTTGTCAGCAAGGTGATATTTCTTCTTTACAGCATGCTGTCCAGATTTGCCATAGCTCTCCTTCCAAGGAAGAAGCATCTTTAAATTTCATAACTGGAGTTACCATCTGCAGGGATCTTTGAAGCCAACAATAAAAATCTGGCATAGCTTCCATTTCTTCCTCTTCTCTTTGCGAGGAATTGATGTTAAATAAATGATATGACAATATACAACCTACTTGTACTTTTCCAATCTTAAAGCAATTAGTTGTCCATGTTCAATTCTAAATATTGCTTCTTGAACTTCATACAGGTTCTTCAGGAGACTACTAAAATGATCTGTTAATCCCATCTCTTTGAGGACTTGCCAAATTTTGTAATGATCCACACAATTGAAGGCTTTAATGTAGTAAGTGAAGCAGAAGTAGACATTTCCTTTTTTTTCTGAAATTTTCTTCCTTTTTCCATAATTCAGCAAATTGTAGCAATTAAGTATCTAGTTCCTCTGCTTCTTTGAATACCAGCCTGTTGGTTCTCATATGCTGAAGCCTAGCTGGGAGAATCTTAAGCATAACCTTGCTGATATGTAAAAGGAATCCAATTGTTTGGTAATGTGAATATTCCTTGGCATTGCCTTTCTTTAGAATTGGGGATAAAAACTGATCTTTTTTCCAATCTGTCTATGTAGCATGTCTAATGACAAAGTTCTTAAGAATTACATGTATTATCTTCCCATAAAGGAATGCAAGCAGATTACCCTTGAGTCTTATGTTTTCTCTTTCATGTTTTTGCTTTTCTTGAGTTTTGTACTTCAATGTCAGATTTTCTATTCAGCTCAGTCTTTTCACCAAGGATGATGGAAAGACTTCTATTTTATTAAATATTCTTTTTTCCCTTAAAGAATTAAATTTAGTTTTATTGGGTAGATAATCCTTGGTTGTAATTTTAGTTTCTTTCTCTTCTGAAATATCATATACCAAGATCTTCACTTCTTTAATTTTGAAGTTGCTAAGATCCCAATTGCAGCTACACAATATTTGAATTGTTTCTTTTTAGCTGCTTGTAATATTTTCTTTTTGATATGAAAGTTCTGGAAATTGGATATAATATTCATGAGAGTTTTCATTTTGGGATCTCTTTTGGGAAGTGATAGATTCTTTCAATTTCTATTTTACCCACTAGATCTAAGATATTGGGGCAGTTTTCTTTTATAATTTCTTGAGGTATGATGCCTAGGCTCTTTATCTGATCATCAATTTAAGTAGTTCAAATGTTATTGAATCATTTCTCCTTGATCTGTTTTCTGAGTCAGTTGTTTTTCGTTTAAAATGTTTCATATTTTCTTCTATTTTTTCATTATTTTTACTTTGTTTTATTATTTCTTGATGTCTCATGGAGTCATTAGTTTCTACTTGTCCAAAACTTCATTTTTAAGGGATTATTTTCTTCAGGGAATTTTTAGATCACTTTCCATTTGGACTATTCTGCTTTTTAAAGAGGTTTTTTTTTTCCCAATGAATTTTTGAGCCTCTTTTTTCCATTAAGCCAATTCTGATTTTTAAGGTGTTATTTTCTTTAGTATTTTTTTAACCTCTTAGCTCTTTTTGTATTTTTTTAATTCATCCAGGAATTTTTATTGGGCTTGTGTACAATTAACATTATTCTTTGAGATTGTGATTATAAGGTTTTTCAGATTGTTGTCTTCTTCTGAGTTTATGTCTTGGTCTTTCTGCTTTTTATGGCCAAGTTCTTTGTTATTGGTGGTGGTGGTTGTGGGTGCACATTTTATTGACTTTGAACTTTATGTTAAAATGAATTCTGCTCATATGGGGATGTAAAGCACTGTCTTGAGCTTCAGGCTATTTCATGCTTTCATTTTTAGAATAAGTTCTGGAAGTCTGCAACATTTCAATGCTTCCAAGATAGTATGATCCAGGGAAAGTATGGTCACTGCTCTCTCTTGGTCTGTGCTTTGGCCTTTACCCTAAAAGGGCTACTGCTGTCCTAAAACATCAAGCACTAATGCTCTTTTTCTGGAATTATGACAAGGTTCCCCCATTCTCCTTTAGTCACGTTGTTCCTCTCTGCCTTAGAACTGTGTCCAGAGTCCCCGCTCCCTTGTGACTAACCACAAACACTTCTCTTCAGCCTAGAACTACAATCCAGAACTATTTAATGAGCTTTAGCGTTGCAAATCATCACCAACTATACAATGCCAGCAATGAATCTACTGTATTCTTTCTTACCTGGTGTCTGACCCACTGACTCTGGACTGAGAGCACCCAGAAGCTGCTACATGGTTGGTGCTCCTACTATCACAGCTACCTCCAAAGCCTTCTTCTGGTGCTGTACCACATGTGTTTTGGGCCTACTCCAGCATCACAGACCTCCTCCTGTGGACCTTCTTATATCTCATTCTAATGTTTTGTTGCCTCTGTCACTCTCAAAATTCAATTTGAGGAGTTATTCTAAAGTTGTTTAGAAGAAAATATTCTGAGAATTTGGCTGGACAGCTGCCTTTAATTCACCATCTTGCCTCTGCCTCTGACACATAGATTATTAATGACTAACGAGGCATCCCACAATCAGATGTATCCTTCACAAAGGTGTTTGTTATTCTCATGGAAAGGTGTCTTTGTGAAGTTCAGAAGGGAAAAGTAGTCTTCCATATTTTTCTGTAGTGGGATGATTAACTTAAGCCCTAGAACAAAGCAAAGTCTCCTCTGTAAGTTCCTGATCTGGGTTTGTGTTAGAGCAACGTTCCTATAGGCTTGTCCTGGTTGCAATTACAGTAGACTTCTGCTAAATTCTGTCACTGACCATCAAATGGAAAGCTCTGCTGGTTCAGAGTGACAGAACTGCAGGCTTCTTTTTTCCCCCCTAAAATTCCTCAGAAAGCCAGTCAATAAACATTTATTAAATATCTGCTGTGTGCCAGGATTGGTGCTAAGCACTGGGGGGAATGGATATAAAAATACAATAAAGACAAGCCTTGCTCTCAAGCAGTTTAAATTTTAATCTAAAATCTAATAATACACAAAAGGAAACTGAAAATAGGGGGAAACTTGTGGAAAATTGAATGAGTAACCATCAACATTATATGGCACCTGTCCCTGCATCCTGAACAAGCTTGAGCCCTCTTTTCTGATCTAGAACCTCTTCCTGTCCTAGTACAAAGACTCAGTTCTCTTTCAGGTCCTCTTAGAATGTTCCATTTTGCCAATTTTGGCTAGATTCAATGTCCTCAGATCTATTTTTTTATTTGATTATGACTCAATCTGATACACTTTCTTACTCTTAGTAGAGGAGTTGTGATAAAAAAAACTTGGCTGTACTTTGTCCTGTAACTCTCACATCTTGGCTTCATCTTCCAATACATCCTATATGGAAAACTAGGAGCTTGGCATTCAAAGGCAAAATGAAACAATTTCTACTCGCCAGGAATTCATATTTTCCTAGCTCATATCACATGGAAGAGAACTTGATACCTAAATACACACATAATTTAAATTGTGTATTGTTTAATTAGGTTTGACATAAATTAGTCTCTGTTCATTACCTTTACATTGTCTTGTCTTCCCCAATCATCTATATATCTCTGATGTCTCTAACATTCAAATATGGTCATGATACCTGGCACATAGTAGGCATTAACAAATATTGTTCAAATTGAATTGAACTGCCCTTCATTTATTCTTAATGCCTGCTACATATGGAGTTAACAAAATTCCTACTTTAGTTGATCAAAAACAGGGCACAGAGACTCATGTATACTCTTGCTTGACTTAGCACTTTACCTGAAATCTAACACATTTGACCAAAGTAACCATAAACCACAGATAAACTCTGGAGCAACTAGGTGGCAAAGTAGATAAAGTGCTGGTCCTGGAGACAGGAAGACCTGAGTTCAAATCCAACCTCAGACAAAAATCCCCTTCTATATCACTATCTTGCCACGACAGAAGCTTGCCACTTGCATAGCTCAATTATGCCATGCAGGATTATCCAAGATTGACAGGTTATAATGGAGAGCTCTGACAATGAAGATGATCACCTGGAGAAGGAAATAAAAGGCCATTCTATGATCTTTGCCAAGAAACTCCACGGGAAAAAAGTCTATGGGATCATGAAGAGTTAGACATGACTGAATGACTCAACAACACCAGATGAACTCTAAGTTAACCAAGCTAATGAAGCAAGTCTAACAAGTTCAGGATCATCTTGCTAAGGTCTGACTATTTCTCATTTCCCTGCTTAACAGGATATTTTGTGTGACAACTCAAACCCAACCCTTTTCCCCTTGCATGCACCATCCTGCAGCTGAATGGCTTTTTGTGGACCTGGTTGACATAGGAATCAAAATAATGTAGTTATCCTCCCCACCCTTTCTCATCCTCTTTTCCTCCTGCAATTTCACATTTCTCTCCTTCATTTCCTTCCTCCATTCTCTACTTCTCCCTTGGCTAAGTCTTTCATGCTAGCTTGCCTAGGCTGGGGTAAAATAACATATGGGTTCTCTACTCTATAATACTTATTAAAGTTATCAGTGCCTTCACATTATAAGCAAAATGAAGATACCAACCAACTGAATCTCTCATCAAAAATTTCTCACACTAAGTAAAGGAAGTCACCTGGATAGAAATTATATATATATATAAAGTACCAAATTCATAGCTATTATCTCTACCATTATTCTTAAGAATTTGTTGGGGAAAAACATATGAAAGAGTGGATTATCTGATTGCAAGCATTAGAAATCAGAAGTCACTTGTCAATTCCATTTTATCTACCCCCTGACGATGTATAGCAATTAAAAAGCCCCATACGATTTGTGCATAAAGTCTCTATTTACTGTCATTATCTACTAACATTTTTGAGCAGTTTCTCTACCCTGGAACTGACCATTAATGTCAAGGCAATACAGACAGTTCATTAGAAAATTGGAGTGTGGAGCAGTCACCAAGAACTAAAGCATGAGGGAAAACTTCCTAGAATAATCAAGGCTCAAAAGAAACTTCACAGGAAGGTATTGGACTTGGATAAGAGAATCAGAGGCACTAAGTGACATATTGAATAGAGAACTCAATCTAGAGTCAAGAAGACCTGACATCAAATTTTCTCTGAGACATTTAATAACTATGTAACTATGGGTAGGTTGACCTCTCCCAGTCTCAGTTTTTCTATTTGTTACATAGGAATAATAGTAGCACCTACCTTACAAGGCTATTGTGAAATTTACAAATGTAAAGTGCATTTCTAAAGATAATATTTATAAATGCTATGTGTGTTAACTCTTCTGTAGTGCCTCTGTTTCATAACACATAGATTTAATACCAGAAGAGACTTTAGAGGTCACATAATTTAAGCTTCTCTTTTTCCATATGAATAACTTGTCCAAAGTCAAACAGGTAGCAAGAATTAGATTTAAACCAATGTCCCTTGACTCTTTTTTTTAATTAAAGCTTTTTATTTGCAAAACATATGCATGTGTAATTTTTCATCCTTGACCCTTGCAAAACCTTCTGTTACAAAATTTTCCCTCCTTCCCCCCACCCCCTCCCCTAGATGGCAGGAAACCCACTACATCTTAATTATGTTAAAATACTTGACAAATCAAATATGTGTATACATATTTATACAATTATCTTGCTGTAAAAGAAAAATCGGATCTACAAAAAAAAAATCTGAAAAGGAAAACACAATGCAAGCAAACATCAATCAAGAGCATGAAAATGTTATATTGTGGTCCACATTTCGTATCCCTTTCTCTGGGTGTATATGGCTTTCTTCACTGACCAATTGGAAGTGGTTTGAAACATCTCATTGTTAAAGAGAACCATGTCCATCAGAACTGATCATCTTATAGACTTGTTGTTGCCGTGTATAATGATCTCCTGTTCAGCTCACTTCACTGAGCATCAGTTCATGCAAGTCTCTCCAGGCCTCTCTGAAATCATCCTGCTGGTCGTTTCTTATAGAGCAATAATATTCCATGACATTCATATACCATAATTTATTCAGCCATTCTTCAATTGATGGGCATCCATTTAGTTTCTTGCCACTACAAAAAGGGCTGCCACAAACATTCTTGCACATGTGGGTCCCTTTCCTCCTATAAAATCTCTTTGGGATATAGGCCCAATAGAAACACTGCTAGGTCAAAGGGTATGCACAGTTTGATAACGTTTTGAGCATAGCTCCAAATTGCTCTCCAGAATGGTTGGATCCGTTCACAGTTCCACCAACAATGTATCAGTGTCCCAGTTTTTCCACATCCCCTCCAACATTTGTCATTATCTTTTCCTGTCATGTCCCTTGACTTTTTTTTGCTGAGTCCCTTGACTCTTAATGGAGCATTCTATCCACTCTAATTTCCTGCCTCATCCCCATGTCCACTTTTGGTCTTTCATGAGAAACTAGCGATATACTCTAGTGTTATTCACTCAGTTCTTTCTGAACTAGGATGTCTGCTAAAGATTTGTCAAGAACACATTTCCTGCAAATTAAGACAACCCTGAGGTACCACTACACACCTGTCAGATTGGCTAAAATGACAAGAAATGATAATGATAACTGTTGGAGGGGATGTGGGAAAACTGGGACACTGATACATTGCTGGTGGAACTGTGAACGGATCCAACCATCCTGGAGAGCAATTTGGAACCATGCACAAAAAGTTATCAAACTGTGCATACCCTTTGACCCAGCAGTGTTTCTATTGGGCCTGTATCCCAAAGAGATCTTAAAGGAAGGAAAGGGCCCCACATGTGCAAGAATGTTTGTGGCAGCCCTTTTTGTAGTGGCTAGAAACTGGAAACTGAAGGGATGCCCATCAATTGGAGAGTGGCTGAATAAATTATGGTATATGAATCTTATGGAATATTATTGCTCTGTGAGAAACGACCAGCAGGACGATTTCAGAGAGGCCTGGAGAGACTTATATGAACTAATGCTGAGTGAAATGAGCAGAACCAGGAGATCGTTATATATGGCAACAACAATACTATATGACGATCAATTCTGATGGACATGGCTTTCTTCAACAATGAAATGTTTCAAACCACTTTCAATTGTTCACTGTAGAAAGCCATATACACCCAGAGAGAGGGATGTGAAATGTGGACCACATCATAACGTCCTCATGTTCTCAATTGATGTTTGCTTACATTGTGTTTCCTTTATCTGATATGTCTTTCGTGTAGATATGTTTTTTCTTGCACAACAATGATAGGTGTGGAAATATGTATTCATATGTTCAATTTGTCAAGTATTTTAACATAATTAACATGTAGTGGATATCCTGCCATCTAGGGGAGGGGTGGGAATAGGGGGGAAAATTTGTAACAGAAAGCTATGTAAGGGTTAATGTTGAAGAATTACCCATGCATATGTTTTGCAAATAAAATTTTTAAAAATTTTAAAAAAAGAACACATTTCCAAGGTGGAAATTTTTCAGGTAGGATTTTACTTTCTACTGACTCAGGTAGTGATTTATTTATCCCCGATGAGTTGCCGAGTCCTCTATACATTTTACTAGCTTGTCAATGTATGCTGTACTGCCAGAAGCAACTTTGAAATATATAAGAATCGTCAGGGCATCAGAATACATAGAACACTACAGCAAGATACAGTGTAAGACTTTTATGACATTTCTAATGAGTTTAAAACCTTGCACAGTGGTTTCATCTATTTCATATCACTTCTATTTACTTGACCCTCTATTGACTTCCTTTTCATGCCCTGAATTTATTGTTCTCCTTCCTTAATTTTATCAGTTTCTAACCTCTCCCCCAGCTCACTGTTACTTTATTTATTGATATAGTACCTGGAGGCCCCTGGCAGTACTCTATCCCTCAATTACAGCTGGGTACATGGTATTGTTGGTAATTATTTATTCAAGTGACAATAGCTAGCATGTAAATAGCATTTCAAACAGCATTGTGTTGCCCATAGCTCATGAGCTCTAATCAATGCTTCTTTTACTATATCAAACCAGATAAGCATGAAGAGGCAAGGATTGCCCTTCCTAAATCCAGGATCCTATAAACCTATGAATTCAGAGTAAATATGTTAAATAATAAATAGGCAAAATCAAAGGATGTAATCAAGTCTTAAATAATCTTACTCCCATTCTCAAATGATAAAAAGATTATGCCCCCAGGATCATGCCATTTTCAGCTGCCAATTAGCCAATCCACTTAACCAAAATGGTAGAGAAAGAATGCTTCAGTCATTGACAAAAAACTTGGAACAAAACTTGCCTTAGTTCTAGAAAATGGTGGCCTTCTCTGCATGAGAACTAGACAATCATTGATCCCATTACCAACAACCCTGTCCCATAGCTATCCTATTCTCTCTTATTTATAGTTAGATTACTTTTTTTATAATTCAATTTACCTACATAAGTACACAGATTAAGCCACAAAATCACAAAAGCTCTCCAAGATTGAGAAAACCAAACAGAATATTTTGTTTGTTTGTTTTTTAAATCATAAGACTTGGATTGATGTTTGCCAAAGTTCATAGGTTTACAGATTTAGAGTTTGAAGGAATCTGAAGGTAAAGTGGAAAAAAAAATTAGACTTAAAAATAGAGAACTTTAATTCAGACACTGATTCTGCCACTTAATACACATGTGAATTTGAGTAAGTCACAAACTCTCTTGACCTTGTTTCTTCATCTGTAAAATTTGGGGAGGGAAGTGAAATAAATGATTTTTATATCCCCTCTTGATCTAAATTTATGATTTTATGATTCCCTTCCTATTTTACAGGGATTCACAGAGGGCAAATAAATTGCATAAACTCCCATAAGTAGTATCAGAGCATAGATTATAATCCAAGTCTCCTAATCACAAATCCATCCTGAGAGTCTATTACAGCTTGCTGCTCTATTCTAACATTTTATTCTTATAGCTATACCAAATGAGGAATGACCACACTTATTAGCAATGTAGTCATAGCCAAGCAAGTTATTTAACTTCTGTCCGCCTTAATATCTTCACTGTAAAATGAGGTTGATTATAGCATCTAATTCAAAAGGTTATTATAAGAATTAAATGGGATAATATTTGTAAAGCACTTATCACAGGGCCTGAGACGTAGTAATGCTTAACAACTACTTGTCCCATCCCCCACCTCCAAGGAATAACATCCATCCCTCAACAAACACTCTTTTCTATCTTCAGCTATATTGTTTTTCTTTACATTAAGCCCAAATTTTGTCTGCCTATTATATTCTACCCATTTGTTCCATTTTTTTTCTGAAGCTAGACAAAATAAATTTAATTTGTCTGTCAAGACACCTCTTTAATTATGGGAAGACAGCTATCATTTCCCATGTAATTCTCCTTTTTACTTTACAAGGAAAATATCCTGCTGTTTCTTTAGCCAGTCTTCATTAAGTATAATATAGCTTCTAGACTTTTCAGAATTCTGGTTTCCCTCTCAATTTATGTTTCAGTGTGACAATGTCCCTTTTAAAATGGAATGCTCAGATCTAAGCTTTAAGGTCACTCTAAATATAGTAATCTATAGGCCAAGAACTAGGTTAAGCGCTAAATAGATGAGTGCTAAGTAGGTGACCTAGTGAATAGAATGTTAAACCTAGAGTCAAGGAGACCTAAATTCCAATCCAAATTCAGACACTTCTAGCTGTGTTTTTTTAACCCTATTTGCTTCAGTTTCCTCATCTGTAAAATGAATTAGAGAAGGAAATGGCAAACTACTTCAGTTTTGTTTCCAAGAAAATCCCAAGTGGGATCATGAAGAGTCAGACACAACTTACCTACTAAGCAACAATGAAGGGATATAAAGAAAAGCAAAAACATTCTGTGTCTTTATGGACATTACATTCTAATGGGAGAGACAACATGGAGGAAAAGTGTGCACACACAGATATAGTCTTTATATATACATATATGCCTATGTCTATGTATATGTGTATATATACAGAGTTGATGGAATTAATCTTCAAGGATAAAGTACAATAGCTGGGGGTAGCAATAAAATCCTCTTGAATGATGTGATATCTTGAAGACTGTGCAAAATCACCAAAATGAGGCATAAAGTATCTTGTGGGAGGCATAGTAGTTAGATCACTGTAGCTAGACAGTGAGGTATAATAAGATTCAAAAGGTAATATGGGATCAGGTTGTGAAAATAAAAGTAGGACTTTATATCTCATTTTAAGGTAATAGGAAGCCCCTGAAGTTTGTTAAGCAGGAAAGTCACACAGTCAGATTTGCATGTTAGGAAAATCGGTTTGGCAATTGAGTGAAAGATGAATTAGAATGAAGAAAGGCATGAAGGTAGGAAGACCAAACAGAATTGCAATACAGGCAAAAGGTAATGAGAGTCTGAATTATTTTGGTGGCTGTGTGAGTGCATAAAAAGGAAAAAATAGGAGAGAGAGATTTTGACAGTAGATATATGCAGAATGAGAAAGAATGAGAATTCAAGAAGGGTACCGAGGTTAACCTGGATAATTAGGTGGACCAAAAATTTTCTGGTGATGAGCAATAAGTTTGGAAGATAAGAATTTGATGGGTTTCAGATATATAAATTATGCCATTAAAAAAGATCCTTTTCAGGAAAAAAATAGTCCATAAGGAAATAAAAACCAATATAATAAAGTTAATAGGTTAAAGTTAAATAACTACCTAAGTTAATTATTTACTTATTCAGTGTCATTCCAATCAAACTACCAAAAAATGTTCATAGAAGTAGAAAAAATAATCACAAAATTTGTCTGGGAAAATAAAAAGTCAAGAATATTACTGAAAAAAAAGAATATTAGTGAAAAAATGTTAAGGAAGACAGCCTAGATGTATCAGACTTCAAACTATTACAAAGTAGTAATCATCAAAATAATCTGGTATTTAAAAAGAGTAGTGATCAGTAGAATAAATTAGTACACAATTCTGTTGTTGTTCATTCAGTTGTATCCAACTCTTTGTGACCCTATTTATCATTTCATGCCAAGACCTTCTATCCTCTAATCTCAGCCAGTCTTCAAGCTCATGTTTGTTGCTTTCATAATATTGTCTAGCCATATCATCCTCTATTGTTTCTTTCTCCTTTTGCCTTTAATCTTTCCCAACATCAGAATCTTTTCTAATGAATTCTGTCTTCTCATTATGTGGTCAAAGTATTTAAACTTCATCTTCCATGTGAGACCATTCAATGAATTGTCTGAATTGATTTCTTTAAGTATTAATTGATTTAATTTCCATATCTTCTCAATTCAAAAGCAACAATTCTTGACTCAGCTCTCCTTATAGACCTGCTCTCACAGCTATACACTGCTCATGGAAAAACTATATCTTTGACTATATGAACTTTAGTCAGCAAGGTGTGGTTTCTGATTTTTTTTAAGACGTTGTCCAGATTTGTCATAGTTTTCCTTCCAAGGAACAAGTATTTTTGATCTTTGAGTACAACTATATAAAATCTTACATTGCTTCCATTTCTCCTTCCATTTGCCAAGGAGTGAGGGAATCAATTACCAAAATTTTAGGGTTTATTTTATATTAAGCTTCCAGGCTTCTTAATTCCTTTTCACTTTCTACCATCAGAGTGGTATTATCTGCACATATGAGATTATCAAAATTCTTCTTGGTAAACTGAATTCGGGTTTTTGATTCATCCAGCGTGGCATTTCATGTGATGTACTCTACATATAAATTAAATAAATGTGCCTTATCATATTCTTTTTCTGACATTAAATCAAGAACTCTGAGATGCCACTTCACACCTATCAGATCAGTTAATATGACAGAAAAGAAAAAAAATGACAAATACTGGAGGGGTAGAATTGCTGGAATTGTGAACTGATTCAACCAATTTTGCTTTTTTAAGGCATTCTTCTCTTTATTGTATTTTTTTTTGTATTTCCTTTTGCACTACTCTCAATTCTTTTCCTAATTTTTCCTCTATCTCTCTTAATTTCCAAAATCCCTTTTAAGCTTTTTTAATGGCCTGAGCACAATTTTTATTTTTTATTTTGGAGGCTTTGGATGTAGGAGCTTTGACTTTATCATCATCTTCTGAGTGAGGGTTTTGATTGATCTTCCTTGTCACCATAGTAACTTTCTTTGATCTGCTCATTTTTCCTAACCTAGTACTCAGCTTTTAACTCTTTGTTAAAGTAGGACTCTATTTCCAGGATGGAGGGTGCAGCATCCCAAGCTTCAGGGATTTTGTACAGCTACTTTGAGAGTCTTCTAGGAATCTGATCACAAGCAATCCTTTCTGCTCTGGAACTGTTAGAGTATTTCCATCACACTGTAGCTGTAAGATTTAGTGTGCTAAAGCAACAGTCCTGCTTTGCTGGCCCTGGGGTCAAGGATGGGGCCAGGGCTGTACTGCCACAACCTGAACTGGAATTGTCCACCCTGTTGCCATAAATCTTTTCTGCTGACCTTGTAAGTCTTCTTTGGTGTCTCTTGGCTGAGAGGTCTGGGAGTCACCTCTATTGCTGCAGATTTAGAGGTCTTGCTTTACTGATGTAGGGCTTGGAGCTTGGACTGCACTGCCATGGCCTGCTCAGTTCTTAGATTTTATTTAAATTACCAGGTTTTTTTTCATTTACTTAAATCCATGTCTACCCCCTTTTTTATTCTTTTCTTTCCCCACTCAGTTAAATGGTTGGTATTAAACATCCCATGCTCTCTTCCTCTTCAACTTCGTATTTCTGTTCATTTTACTTTACTGTGATTTTTTCTAAGAATGTTTTCTTTGCTTCACCCTCTTCTTTAGGCATCCGGGTAGTACAGTGAATATAGCACTAGGCTTGGAGTCAGTATCAATTGAAATGAAATGCAGATCCATACAGTTATTGGCTCTGTGATTTTAGGCGAGTTATTTATTCTCTCTGTCTCAGTTTCCTCAATTGTAAAATGCATCTGCCTGTTAGAATTGTTGTGAGCCAGATTATGTAATACTTATAAATCAGTACATTGTCTTCACATGGTAGGTGCTTAATACATGCTTATTACCCCTTTTTCACTATGGTGCTTCATTCCTAGTCTGCTCTGAATTTTATTTCTTAGTTCATGATCTATGCTCTTATTATTTCTTTTATACATTTTCTGTCCTTTTTTGTATTAACATTTTTGAACTAATAGATTTGAACTCCAGATTTTCTTTATTATTGCTTTTATAGATCTTACCCCAACTTCCCATTTGACTACTATGCTTCACTCAGCCATAATAGAAAAAAATTTTAGTTGCTTCGTGCTCTCTTGGGAATTCAGAAGATTTTTTTTATCAGGCACTATTCGTTCATTTTTCTTCATTTGTTGATAGCTTTGTATTCTTCAGTTTTTACTTGTTCTTTCTTGTGTTTTGGACTCTTCTGAATTAACTTACTTGTGCACTTAGCTATTTTTGCTGTATTTTCTCCTGATATCTTTAGTGTTTTTAATTTCTTGGAATCCTCCCTTCCATCCTCCATCACCCATTTTCTAGTCCTTCCCTTTTTATTAATAAGTAAATCCCTTCTTATTCTGAGGCAGAGAAAGTTTGCTGATCTTCAGTTACTTTTCCTTTATATTTGAAGCAGACTCACAAGGAGGTAACAGACTCAATTCCTCATTTTGTTCTGCTTTTCTCTCACCTAACTGGGCAGAATTAACATTTTCTTTTTACTATGGAATGAGGGATGAAGAATGTTCAATCAATCACAACAGCAATATGGGATCCAAATATTGGCTTTTAATAAGTCTATGAGTTTCTCATGCTCCCATAGGCAGTATATGGAGGCTAAATGAGACAGGTGCTGTGAACACTCTGAATAGTAAAGTTCCTTCATGATAACTCACAAAGATGTTTACCATGACTGGAATTCTGCCTTTTTCTTTTGTGGATTTAGCTATAATTAGTGGTTAGGTGGTACATTGAATAGAGCACTGAGATTGAAGTCAGGAAGATTCAGCTTCCTGAATTCTAATGTCGCATGCTTACTAGCTGTGTGACCCTGGGCAAATTCCTTAACTCTATTTCAGTTTCATCTGTAAAATGAACTGAAGAAGGAAATGGGAAACCACTTTAGTATCTTTACCAAGGGAAAAAATCCCAAATGGGGTCAAAAAGATTAAATTGAAACAAATGAGCAATAAAAGTTTACATCTAGCACATTTATCATTTTCACTGGGATTAGAAAATTGAAAAGGCTCAGGGAAAATGGTTAATCCAGTATTTTGCTGGTCATATATCTTTTTAAATTTGTCCTGCTAAAGAAAATATTCTTGCAGATCATGTGACAGAAAACAGCAGAGAGATGTAGTAATTCAAAATCAAGAATTTAAATATCAAACAAATATTACAAGCAGCAGGCATTTTATTTATCAAAGAAAATAAATTCAAATAGCCCAGGAATAATTATTGTCTATTTTTTTTAAATAGAAGACAATCAAATAGGCTATTATGGAAAGTGAAAGAGATTAGAATCAATCCCTGAATAACAAAACATGCAAAACTGAGCATATTCATCAAGAAGAAATAAATGTAGAAACAATAGAACTCAGTAACCCAATGCTTAATAAAATAGAAAAAGAAATTACCTAGAGAAAAACCTCCCTATTTGATTAAAATAATGGTGAAAATTAGAAATCAATTCTGGCAGAAACTAGGCTTTTAATACCTTACACAATATTCTACAATATATTCTAAAAGGGTATGTGGTCTTAATATTAAAAATAATTAAATTAACTATTATCAAACTAATAAAGAAAATTAGAAAAGAAACAGATCATGTACTTCTTGTATCTCTAATTAAGAGATATGTTCCTAACTAAAGAGAAATGGACATTTAAAAGATAAATAAGTTTGATTACTTAAAACTGAAAAGCTTCTATATGAACAACATTAATGCATCTAAGATAAGAAAGGAAGTTTCATAATAGGGGGAAAACTTTGTATCAAAATTCTCTAGTAAAGGTTTGGTATCTAAGATATATAAACAAATTGTGTGTGTGTGTGTGTGTGTGTGTGTGTGTGTGTGTGTGTGTAAGAGAGAGAGAGAGAGAGAGAGAAAGAGAGAGAGAGAGAGAGAGAGAGAGAGAGAGAGAGAGTCTACATCTATGTCTAGGTGTCTGACTGATAATCATTTTCTCAATAAATAAATGATCAATGGATATGAAAAGTTCTAAAAAGAACTGCAAATTATTCACAACCATATGAAAAAATAGTCCAAATCACTGATCATGAGAGAAATATAAATGAAAACAACCCTGAAGTTTTGTCTCACACCCTGAAAATTGGCAAAAATGACAACATTGGAGGTGTGGAAAGTTAGGTGCTATATTATTGTGAAATGGTACAACCCATTTTGGAAAGCAATTTGAAATTATGTAAAAGATGCAACAAAAATATTCATATCTTTTGAACCAGAGACTCCATTATTGAGCTTATACACTAAGGAACCCCCCCCACACACACAAAAAAGATGCCATTGTACATTTATAGTGGCACTTTTTTTGTGATAGCTAAAAACTGAAACAAAATAAATACTTATCAATTAATGGATGACTAAACAAATTGTGTTTCGTATACATAATGAAACATTCCTGAATTATAAGAACTGATGTATGTAATGATCACTGAGTTTGAAAAAAGCAATATGAACTGATGCAGAGTGATGTAAGCAAAACCAAAACAATGATATACACAGTGAATATAATGTAAATTATATACATAGTGAATATAATGTAAAGAACTACACACCAAAAAAAATAAATAAATGCAACAAAATTATAAAGATCAAATAGGATTCAAATAAAAACAGAGGAGAAGACACCCTCATTCTTGACCTCTGTGGAGATGGGAGGTCCACAGCTGCACATTTCAAATGTTTTCAGACTTTGTCAATATGATAATCTGTTGTGCTGATTTTTTACATCTCTAAAAATACTTTTAGTCATATGAGATAGTGTCCTGGTAAGGAGTACAGAAAAGCTATGTAGGATAACTATAGCAATGTAAAAAAAAAGCAGCAATATCAATAAAAACTTCTTAAAACAAAAATAGGTAGATTTTTCACGAAAAGACAAGTGGGATTTTTTCCCATCCTTATCTGTCTAAATATTCCTCTATATCCTTTGCTAGATCATCAATCTTGCCATGCCCACTAAATGTGGATATAACCCAAGACTCTGTCCTGAATTCTATTTTCCACATTCTTAGTTTATGATTTCCATGATTTTCTACATCAACAACTACCTATAATACATGTTGAACTTGATACTTTAAAGGCCCCACAAACTCAACATTTCTAAAAAAGGAATTAATCACATAAACGAATCCATTTTCTGAGTTTTCATATTATTGTTGCTTACCTATGTACATATTATTTTGCTTATTAAAAGGTAAGTTTGGGGGCAGCTAGGTAGCGTGGTAAATAGAGCACCAGCCCTGAAGTCAAGCGGACCTGAGTTCAAATCTGGTCTCAGACACTTAACATTCCCTAGCTATGTGACCCTGAACAAGTTACTTAACTCCAATTGCCTCAGGAAAAAAAAAGGTAAGTTTTTTAAAATTTTCACATTTTACTTTAGTATCTCCAGTACTTAGTACAGTACATGACACATAGTTCCAAAGTCCTCTTCAGAATGGTTGGATCAACTCATAACTCCATCAATTCTGCATTAACGTCCCAATTTTCCCCCATCCCCTCCAATATTTGTCATTTCTATTTTCTGTCACATAAGCCAATCTGATAGGTGTGAGTGGTACCTCAGATTTGTCTTGATTTCCATTTCTTTAATATTCTTTATTAAAATTTATTTAAAATGTCTTAAATAACTGATTTGGAGCATTTTTATATGACTATAGATAACTGATTTCTTTTTTTTTTGAAAACTGCCTATTCATATTTTGTGATCATTAATCAATTAAAAATGACTTTTATTTTTATAAATCTGAATCATTTATACATACATTTGAGAAATGAGATCTATCAAAGAAACTTAGTATAAGTTTTTTCTTCTCATTTTCTACTTTTTTCTAATCTTGCATGCATTGATTTTGTTTGTGCTAAAGTTTTTTTTTTAATTTCATGTAATCAAAATTATCCATTTTATATTCTGTAATGATCACTTATGTCTGGATTCATCAAATATTCTTTTCTTGTCCATAGAACATACAGATAAATTACTTCAAGCTCCCTTAATCTATTTAGGGTATTACTAAGTCTAACATCATGTACCCAATTTGACCTTATCTTGATATGTGGTGTGATAAGTTGATCTATATCTATTTTCTGTCAAACTGCTTTCCATTTTTCTCAACATCTTTGTCAAATACATAAAAACTATTAAAGTGATAAAAGAAGCATTAGTTTAATAAATATATTAATACAATTTATCAACTTTCAAATAACTTTTTCAAAAAAAGGCAACAAATTACTTAAACAAAACTGAATAATGTGAACTCACAATAAACACAGAAAAAGTAAAAATAAATATCAGAAACCATAACACAAAATAATATCAAAAGAATTAAGAACTTAAAGGAAAGGATGACTACCTATGAAATTTTCAAATACTAAAGCTAATAAAACAGTATAAATATCACCCCATCTCAAAAATAAAAATAGAGAAAGCCAAAAGTAAATAGGTATAGGAAAAAATCATTTATCCAGATTATTTAAAAGTGAATTTCCTCAGACATTTAAAGAGAAGTTACTAAAGGAAGTCTCATTCAATAAGAAAAAAGGCATTCTATCAAGCTCTTTTTATGAGGCAAATATGGTACTGATAGACAAATCAGGTATCTCAGTAATGAATATTGATGTAAAAGCTTTGAAAAAAATTAACATACAAATGTAACATATTCAAAAGATAACTATTTTCACAAAATTGGATTTATGTCAAGGATGCAAGGATAGTTCACCATTAGGAAAACAATACAATCATATAAAGAACAACAAAAAACATAACAAAAATCACATAGTTATATGAACAGATGGGGAGGAAATTTTTTAAATTTATTTTTTACAAACAATCTGATCATATTAAAAAACATTAATAAAATCAAAATCATATTTCAAAAATCAAAGGCCAGTAATATTTGTAACAACAAAACCTTGGAAGCTTTCTTAGTTAGTAGAGGTATAAAGACACATCTTCTCCCCACTATTATTTGACTTAGTTCTAGAAATGTTAGCAATAACAAAAGAACAAGAGAAGAAATTAAAGATACAAATACTATTAAAGAGAGGAAAAATAATTCTTATATGCAGGCTGTATGGTGATATACTTTAAAAATTCCAGAGAGGGAAAAACCAAATAATCAGTATCTTCAGTATAATAACTATATATAAAAACACATCTACAAAAATCATTAGCATTTCTGCAAAGTACAAAAAAAAGAGGAATTGAATGGAGAAATTCCTTTCAAAATTACTAATATATGTATATGTATGTGTGTGTACATATAAAATAACTGGCAATAACCTACCAAAACTTGAACAAATATAACTATAAAAACACTATAGGGATAAAGGAAGGCTTAAATAAGGAGCTTCATTGTTCAGGGTTAACGTGTACCAAATTAATTTTTTTAATGACCATACTATTTAAATTAATATATAGATTTTTTTCTATATTTATGAAGTTAACAGGTGTGTTTATGTTATAGAATAAAACTAAATAAAAACAAACTTTATTTGAGGGAATAAAAAATATGTAGAAAGGAAATAAGGAGAAAAAAGGCAGAAATGAAGGATGCATAGCAATACTGGATTTCAAGGAATAAATATAGGGGCTAGATCTTTTATTTCATTGATATAAGTAATTTTTATATGAAGGAATTCTCCACCAGCAATCTTGCTACCTCCTCTGCAACTTAGAATTCTAGCAAATTACTAGAAAATCTAACTATGAAGTGACTTGCCCAGGGTCACACATCCAATGTGTCACAGAAATAGGATTTAAATTTATATCTCCATCTCAAAGTTCAGCTCTCTACCCACTACTTCACAACTTCCTGTATATTAGACTTCAAACTAAATTTAAAAGCAACAATGATCAGAATTGCTTAGCAGAAGCTAAATATAAAAGTAAGTCAGGGAAGAGACTAGTTGAGAAGCACTAAGAAGCAATCTGAATACATCATTCAGATCAGTTGAATCAATTGAAAAACATAAACTAGAAGGGGATGACTCCATTTGGCAAGAAATGCTGGCAAAATTTCAAGGAAGTTTGACAAAAATTTTATTATACCAGTAGGTGACACTATACATCAAAATATATTCTGAGTGGAAAGAAACATAAAAAGAAAAGGTCAAATAAGTTTAATTTTTTTAATCTGGGAAATTTTGGTTTTTTTATAACTTTGGCTAAAGAAAAATTCATATCCTTTTTTATTGTTTAGTAATTTTCAGTCATGTCTAACTCTTTGTGATACCCTTTAGGGTTTTCTTGGAAAACATATCAGAGTAGTTTGCAATTTCCTTCTCCAGCTCATTTTACAAATGTGGAAATTGAGGGAAACAAGATTAAGTAAATTGCTAGAAAGTATTGAAGAGTGGGATTTAAAATCGTATCTCTGACTCCAAACCTGATGATATCCTATCTAATATACCACTTCTCTGCCCTTAGATAAAGAATATAGACAAGATCACAAAAGACAAAATAAACCATTTCAATTACATAAAAATCACAAAGATTTTGCAGGAATAAAATCAATTCTCCTAGAGCAAGAAAAGAAGCAATCAAGTGGAAAAAAAAAATCTTGAATATCTCTTAAAAGAGTAAGATGGTCAAGATAATACAAGTTAATTGACACAGATACATAAGACCAAGATTCATTTCCAAACAAGTAAGTTACCAAAAAATATGAACAAGGACGTCTCAAAAGAATTTCAAACTATCCTAAGAAGCTTCAATTGTCCCATGATACTTTGTCTCTTTTTCACATGAGATGCATAATGTAAACAATTCCAATGACTACTTTATCTCTCCAAGGTGAACTTGTGAGTCTTCCTTCCTTATGTTGTCCGGCTGCCTATAGAGAAAGGATTGGTATTGATGTGAATTGCTTCTTTTTATTTGTTTATTTTTTCTCAATATTACTTTATTTTTCCAAATACATGTAATGATAGTTTTCAATATTCATTTTTGTAAGACTATGTTTCAAATTTTTCTCCCTCTTTCCCTTCCCTTCCCTCTCTCCAAGACAGCAAGCAATTTGATATAGATTAAACATGTACAATCCTTTGAAACATATTTCCATACTTGTGTTGTACAAGAAATATCAGACCAAAAGGGAAAAAAACAGAAAGAAAAAAACAACCAAAAAAGGTGAAAATACTATGCTTTTATCCACGTTCAGTTTCCATAGTTCTCTCTCTCTCTGTATTTGGGTGGCATTTTCTATCCCAACTGTATTGGAATTATCTTGGATTACCACATTCCTGAGAAGAGCCAAATCCATCACATTTGGTCATCACATAATCTTGTTGCTGTGTAAAATATTCTCTTGGCTCTGCTCACTTCACTCAGCATCAGTTCATGTAAAGTTCGACTTTTCTGAAATTAACCTGCTCATCATTTCTTATAAAACAATAATATTCCATCACATTCATGATCGATAACTTATTCAGCCATTCCTCAATTGATTAGCATACACTCAATTTCCAATTCTTGACTTTACAAAAAAGGCTGCTACAAACATTTTTGCATATGTGAATACTTTTCCCTTGTTTATGATTTCTTTGGGATACAAACCCAGTAGAAACACTGCTGGTTCAAAGGGTATGCACAGTTTAATAGCCTTTGGGCATAGTTCCAAATTGTTCTCCAGAATGGTTAAATCAGTTCACAACTTTACCAACAATGCATTAGTGTCCCAGTTTTCCCACATTTCCTCCAACATTTATAATTATCTTTTACTGTAATCTTAGCCAATCTGAGAGGTGTGAAGTGATCTCAGAATTGTTTTAATTTGCATTTATGTAATCAATAGTGAATTAGGTGCTCATCATTTCTTGTAGAACAATAATATTCCACTACATTCATATACCAAAACTTATTCAACTTCTCTCCAACTGATGGGCTTCTACTCAATGTCCAGCTCTTTGACACTACAAAAAGATCTGCTGATGTGAATTGCTTCTTCCAAAAATATACTAACCTGGTAACTGGGCAAAACTCCTATTCAAAGTAAATTACCAGTTAAATTAGTGATTATAAATTATGTGTCTAAAAACTGTGGGACTTTTCCTTACCATCTTCTGACTGCTTTTTCTTTGATCCATCCACTGTCACTTAGAAAAGTAGGGGAGTCATAAGGAATCATAGCTCATTTCATATTTTCTTTTATTCATAAATTACTGTAGTCAAAGAATTTGGCACCTGGTGACCAAACTACTTGTGATGAGACCCTCCAGCTCTATTAAGTTGGTCCTCAGACACAGATTGTTTCTAGCATTATACAAAAAACAAAACAAAAAAAAAAAACCTTCCCAGCTGATGGAACCCACAAGAATTTGAATTCTATTAACAAAGCATTTGAGAAGCTAAGGTTTTTACTTCATGATGAATCATTAGATTAGAGCATTTATAATTAGATTGTAATTAACATAAACACTAAATTTGGAGACAGAATAAAAATTATGTTTGTTGTACAATTAATACATACAAGCTTGTTTTCTTAAATTAACCAGCTACTTATCAAGGTAGAAAAAGAATGAGAAAGGCATGGAGGTCATCATTTCTTAGAGAAGTTTAACTAAAGTAAACATCATCACAATAATTGGTCCAGAAGATTCTAGAAATAACTTCAGCCAACAAATGTATATGGTCGTAGCTATCGATTGCAACAGCCATTTAGAAGATATACTCATAAAACATTGAGAAGTTTATTAGAAGATTAACATTTTTTTTCACAAAGAGAAAAGATGAATGTAGGGAAAAATAAATCTGAACAAAGGTAAGCAAGAAAATGACTTATACATGATACTAGAAGGAAGATAAAAAAGACACAAGATGGAACATATCGGCCAGCATTTTTATAACTCCTTATTCTCATTATCAATGACAATGTAACCAGTGAGATTGGACTTAATTTCACTGCTGTTAAGAGCTCCTTCTAACCGTATAGATGAGGACCTGCTTTCCAAAATATAGTATAGAGAAATGCATGAAACTCTGAAAAGCACCTTCCTTTTTCTGGGTTATATTGACAATATATGCAAGTTTTTCTTGGGCTGGTTCTCTATCCATGATACCATGCTTCCCATTAGGTGATGAATGGGCTTTCAAAGTATAATAAACAATAATATAATAAAAATATAATATATTTATATATAATATATAATAGAATAAATATATAACATAAATAATAATAATAATTCCTATGCTTAAGAAACTTTTTTTACTAGATAAAAATCTGGAAACAGAGCTATATAAGCGATATACAAATCTCTGGACTGATAATTATATAAGATAAAATCTCTGCCTTCTAGGAGTCACATCAGGAAAGTTTCTAGATAGACAAAGCCAAGTTTAATAAAAGAGGGTAAATCTCTGAATGTTAGATTAATGATAGGTTTTATGTAACATAAGAAATTTGCTAGTATTCTAACCAAATACAGACAGACATGTTGCCAAGCATGATTCACAGACATGGTTCAGAAAGAACAGAGTTTGAATAAGTTTAAAATCTTGTCTGGGAATTCAACCAAAATTATTTATCTCCAACTCTAATCCATCATTCTGTAGTAAGAAATTTTATTATTATTTTAGAACTTTATTCTATATGCCATTTTCCCACTGATTTTAGCGGGAATTTTAAATTTTAATAAGTTTGTTCTTTTTTATTTATTATTAGTTTTATCTTTGTTGAAAAAAATAAAAAGAGAGTTCAGGGGGGGCGGAGCCAAGATGGTGGAGTGAAAAGGTGACTCTCTGTGTCCTCCTCCGAACTTCTCTCAAATCAACAATAAAATAAGCCTCTGAACTGATCTTCAAGTCAACGAATCAGGAAATATTTGGATACTGCTTGCAGATATCTCTGAAAAACTTCACATCAGGTTTGTCTAGCTCGGACAGAGGGATAAACAGAGGACTCAGGTGTCAGAGAACTCTGGTGGAGGCCGGAAGTGAGGGTGGGACTCAGCTCAGCTCAGCTCAGACTGGCAAAAAACTCCAAACTCCAAACTCCAAATTCCAAACACCTGGAGTTTATCTGAGGCACTCGGGACACTCAGCCCTGATTGGGGGCAGGTGTTCTGGCAAACTTGCCTTGTTTAAGGAGTAATTTGGACTTAGTCCTAGCCCCCACCGGCCCAGCACCTTAAATTAATTCGCCGAGGGGCCTCAGGGCAAAATCTTCAGTCAGCCGTTTCAGGCGCCGCTTTTTTTTCTCCCTACCTTAAAGAGATATTCACTCTGTCTAAAAAAAAAAAAAATGAAGAGGCAAAAAAGAGCTCTCACCATAGACAGCTTTTACAAAGAGAAAGAGGAGAAGACCCCAGATCCAGAGGTTCCTTTAGACATAACTCCAGAGGGAATCAGCAAGGACCATCACTGGTCCCCGTTTCAAAAGGCCTTTCAGGAAGATTGCATAAAGAACCTCAAAATAGAGCTGGAGGATAAATGGTAAAATAAACTGAAATCAATGCAAGAAGGATATGATGGCCTGCAAAAGAGATATGAAAAAGACACCAATTTATTGAAAAATAAAATTAGTGAAGTGGAAAAAGAGTGCAATGAACAAAAAAATTCAATTGGCCAGTTACAAATGGAGCTTAAAAAGGTAACTGAAGAAAACAACACTTTAAAAATAAGAATTGAACAAATGCAAGCGAATGACTCAATAAGACTTCAAGAATCAGTCAAACAAAAACAAAAAAATGAAAAATTAGAAGAAAATATGAAATATCTCCTAGGAAAAACAACTGACTTGGAAAATAGATCTAGGAGAGACAATCTAAGGATTATTGGACTTCCTGAAAGTCATGATGAAAAAAAGAATCTAAACACTATCTTCCAGGAAATCCTGAAAGAAAACTGCCCTGAGATTGGAGAATCAGAAAGCAAAATCACCATTGAAAGAATTCACCGATCACCTCCTGAAAGAGACCCCAAAATTAAAACCCCAAGGAATATCGTGGCTAAATTTCAGGACTATAGCACCAAGGAAAAGATTCTGCTAGCAGCTAGAAAGAAACAATTCAAATACCGAGGATCAATAATTAGAATCACACAGGATCTGTCAACCTCCACACTGAAGGATCGAAGGGCCTGGAAGCAGATATTCCAAAGGGCAAAGGAACTTGGATTACAGCCAAGCATATGCTATCCAGCTAGAATGAGCATTATCCTCCAGGGAAGAAGATGGTCATTCAATGATATAGGTGAATTTCACCTATTTCTAATGAAAAGACCAGATCTGAACAAGAAATTCGACATCCAAACACAGAACTCAAGAGATGCATAAAAAGGTAAAAAGGAAAGGACTCTTGAGAACTTTATTTCTACTAGGGGGATACTTAAAGTTTGGGGGTATAATTAACTAGATATTACTTTGATAATATGAAAAAGAGAACTAGAGGGGGAAAGGTTGTCATACTGGGGAAAAGAGGGGAAAAGTGGTAAAAATAAGAACTAAAAAAATAAGGAGGTGAAAACAAGGTAAAATCTCTTGAAGAGGCAAAGAAAACCTAATATAATTGAGAGAAAAGGGGGAGGGAGATGAGCACTGTGTAAATCTTACTCTCATCAGGTTGGGCTCCAAAAGTGTATATCAGACACTTGATTTCACATAGAAACTTGTCTGTTGCTAGAGGGAAGGGGGAGGGAAAGGAGGAAAAGAAAGGGATAAACTAATAGAAGGGAAAATAGAAGAATCAGGGGAAAGGAGTAAAAACAGGGGGAGGGGATCTAAAGGGTGGAGTATTGTTTGGGGGAGAGGGTCATCAAAAGCAAAGTATTGAGGTGGGGGGAAGGGAGAAAGGGGAAAGGAAAGGGGAAAACAAAACTTGGGTAAATAAGATGGCAGGAAATAAAGAATTAGTTATTCTATCTGTGAATGTGAATGGGATAAACTCTCCCATAAAGTGGAAGCAGATATCAGACTGGATGAAAAAACCAGAATCCCACAATATGTTGTCTACAAGAAACACATCTAAAACATAGTGACACATATAGGATGAAGGTAAAAGGCTGGAGCAGAAAATATTATGCTTCAGGTGAACAAAAAAAAGCAGGGGTAGCAATCCTTATCTCAGATCAAGTAAAAGCCAAGATAGATCTAATCAAAAGAGATAAGGAAGGAAACTATATTTTATTAAAGGGTACCATAGATAATGTAGCAATATCATTACTAAATATATATGCACCAAGTGCAATAGCATCCAAATTCCTAGGGGAGAAATTAAGAGAGATGCAAGAAGAAATAGACAACCAAACGATACTAGTGGGGGATCTCAACCTTGTCTCTCAGAATTAGATAAATCAAACCACAAAATAAATAAGAAAGAAACTAGGGAGGTAAACCAATTGTTAGAAAAGTTAGGTATGATAGATCTGTGGAGAAAGTTGAATGGAGACAGTAGGGAGTTTACTTTTTTCTCAGCAGTCCACGGAACTTATACAAAAATTGACCATGTATTAGGGCATAAAAACCTCAAAATCAAATGCAGAATGGCATAAATAGTAAATGCATCTTTTTCAGATCATGACGCAATAAAAATCACATGCAATATAAGGCCAGAAGAAAATAAACCAAAAGTTAATTGGAAATTGAATAATCTAATCCTGAAGAATGAAGGGGTGAAAGAGCAAATCATAGACACAATCAATAATTTCATCCAGGAGAATGACAATAAGGAAACAACATACCAAAATTTGTGGGATACGGCTAAAGCAGTTATAAGGGGCAATTTTATATCTCTAGATGCTTACTTGCATAAAATAGAGAAAGAAAAGATCAATGAATTGGGCTTATTATTAAAAAAACTAGAAAAAGAACAAATTAAAAACCCTCAATTAAATACCAAATTGGAAATTCTAAAAGTAAAAGGAGAAATTAATAAAATTGAAAATAAGAAAACTATTGAGTTAATAAATAAAACTAAGAGTTGGTTCTATGAAAAAACCAACAAAATAGATAAGCCTTTAGTTAATTTGATAAGAAAAAGGAAAGAAGAAAATCAAATTGTTAGTCTCAAGAATGATAAGGGAGAACTTTCCTCCAATGAAGAGGAAATCAGAGCAATAATTAGGAGT